>VZRZ01001923.1:678418-715039 GCA_013398175.1 Climacteris rufus | reverse complement strand
GTGTAAAAGGGGGAGGGGGTGTGGGGGGAAGGTGGCGGATGGACAATGTGAGTTGAGGAGTATGAATAATTCACCGAGGATTGTTAGCGCAAATTAGGGGAGGGGGGGAATAAAAGCCTTAAAAGCCTTTGTTAGGCGGTGAAGTTTAAGGAGCCGGGGGGCTCGGGTGAGCGGGTCCTGGCTGTGGAGCTTTGTAGGGGGATTAATTGCCGTAATCGCCATCTGCAGACGGTTTGTTTATATGGGTATCGATACCTTTTCTCGGGTTTTATTATTTTGTATCCAAGGGTCATCTGAGCAGGTTAGGCTCAGTAAGTGTTACAGCGTGTAAGTTGTGTCGGGAAGGAGCCTGGCCGGCTTGTAAAATGGATGGTGAGCTTTGTGCTGAGCTGGGAGGAGGGATCGGGGCGCCAGGACAGCACCGGCTCCCGGCGCCTTTGGAGCGGTGGCCGGGGTGGGATGGGGGAGAAGCAGCTCTCGGTCCGCTGAAACCCGGACACAGGGGTGGCACGGATTCTCCAACCTTTAGTTTCTCTAAGCTCATGGCTCTGTAGGAGCCTGGGAGAAAATGTTGCAACCAAAATGATTAATCTGTGCTTTGCTCTGCTGCCCTAATTTAGTGGCAGGTCTAGAAAGGCGGTTTGAGACTTAAGTTGTTTTATGATACTTTTTTTTTGGTTGATTGGGGTTTTTTTGTTTCTCTCTCCTTTTTTTTTTTTTCCCCCTTTTGCCCTCGAGCATGTGTTATTTTTTGCTTACCATTCTGCCCCACTGGAAGACTTTTTCTTTTTTGCAATTTCCTTATCCTGGATGTAATCTGCTTTCTTCAGAATGCAAGAATCAGTATGCAAAGCTTATCCTTCCTTCCTAAAGGCAGGGCTTAAGAAAGAGAATTTGTTGTTTTCTGTTTCCTGCAGACCGAGTTCAAAGTTGGGAATGTTTCTTATAAAGGAATGCTCAGATTGCTCCTGTTGTAGGGTTTTAATGGGAAACATAAAGCTGTGTCTGTGATACATTCGTCCTGGGGGCTATGGATGTACAGTTGAGCGAAGATGGCTAAGCAAAAAAGGAAGGATATGAGCTCAGCAGAGAACTTAATGGAAATCTAAAGCATTTCTCAAGAACCTGGGTTATTTTAGCAGAGTTTAGTTTTCATAGTGTCCATATTCAGAATACCTTGAAGGGAGAAGTCCTTTAGGTCCTGTTCTTTATCATCTTTGATGATAAAACTTTGGCTAATTGTATATGCAATACACCTCAATTTTGGCATGGGTTAAGATCCTTTTATTCGCTGCCTCTCCCTCTGCTTGTATGTGGATAGTGTTTATCTCTTGATAGTTAACATAAAGCTTGTTGTTTATTTAATTACATGCTGTGAGATTCAGAAAATATGGAATTAGACCAAGTTTGTGTCTTAATCTTACATAAGTGAAATTTAGTCATAACAGTATCTGGAGGTGTGGATTTTTATACTGGTCTTGTTGAGCCCATTTTTTGATGTAGTTCCAAGCTTCTCATATATGTACAGGGGTCAAGATTCTGTAGGAAATCAAGAGTCAGCACCGTGATTAGATATTGAGTTATTTGGGTTTTAGCCATTCTTCAGTAGTTGTCTCTCTTTGATGTGCTCCGGGGTTTTCCCCCAGGTGCTACAAAGGAGAGTGTGTCAGTGCATGGAGTGGGTGAACCAGAGTTGTTGGGAGCTTTGTTTGCTCATCGACCCTCATTTGAGCCAAATTTAATGCTTTTGTTGAGAAGTATGAGGTTTTTCTTAGTATTCTTTGAACGAACTCCAGTGCGCAGATGGCTGATGCAATGAAAAGTTTTTCCTCAGGTCTGTGCTGTGACACTTCACTGTTAGCAGAGGAGTTCTGGTACCTTTTTAAGTAAATGAGCCATTCAGGGTTATGGGTTGCTCGTTACTTTTGTAGTGGCTTGCAGCTGGTTGGTAATCCAGATTAATTTTTTCTAGCGTGTTATAAGTCCTTATAGCATAAAATATAGATTTTTAATGATATAGCTGCTAAATAAAAATGAGAAGTGATCTCTGGAGTGCTCTTTCTGAGTCTTAAGGTGGTACAAATGAGTGAAATTTAACATCCTGGCATGAGTGCCTTGCAGAAGAACTTCAGCTTTTTAGTTTCTCAGAGCTGGGCCTTGAAACTTAATTTTTAGTGTCTGAGGGTCATTATTTGAAAGACTGGGGGTTTTCTGCGGGATCTTTGCCACTGAAGTTCTGCTCCAGAATCTGTTTGAGAAGCCTGTACCCTGTTGCAATGGCTCTGAGGAGCAGTGGCTGTCCCTGTTTTTTCTTAAACCTGTGTGAGGTCTTTAGGATTGTGTGTGCCACTGCTTTTGTCTGTTAATTTCTTTCAGCGCTGGTGGAACTGAGCCACCATTGCTAGAGTCGAAAGTGAATACAAAACCCTTTTGTATACTCTGTCACTCTCTGAGCTGTAAGAAGAGGAGGAATCTTTCAGTAAATCTCCTGTAGAGTCTCCCCACAGGTATGGGGAGGGCTGAGTGGTTTCTGGCTCACAGAGTGGTGGTTTTACTGCTTTCTGGATTTTTCTGGATTGTTTGCCTTACCTGTGTTGTCTGTTCTTTGCACTGTCTCAAACAGGAAGCAATTTTGTGAATTCCTTCCCTAACAGTGACCAGAAATGGTTTTCCAGTGCTCACTAAAGATGAAGGGGACGGCGTAGTGCTACTGCCCTTCCTCATCAGCATCAGGGCACTGAAAAACAGGGAAGAGTAGCTGTGGAGGATTTGCCTGCTGCAGAAATTTTCCATAATTTTGCTCTGTTGATGCTTTGGTTCCCTTTTATCAGTGGAGGTCTGATAATTTGGCAGTATGCTGATAGAAACAGCAGGAGGGTTTTCTGTTTTTTGTTTACAGTCATGCTTGCTGTGCCCTTTAAAACACAGTGTCTCCAGTCTGCAGTCTGGAGCTCTTGGTTGGGGTGCCTGAAATGCCAACAACCAGTGCACACTTAGCCAGGAGGGCTAATGCAGCTGTGATCAGATGGTCCAGGTTGTCAGGGGGTCTGTAACAGGGTGATGGATAACAAGAGGTTTTTAGTTCCAGCACTTTCAAGCTTTTTCAACTCAGCCTTCTGTAGAAATGCTTTTCCTTTCTGGTGTCTCTGGAGGCACATCCTGGACCGTTCTTGGGATGTGGTGGGGGAACAGCTGTAGCTGCACACTGTTATCAGCAGCTGAAGTGTGGCAGTTAAGTCAATTGTTGGTTTAAAGGTGGAGGTGTGAAGTGGACAATCCATTTTATTCTCTCATTTAATTGCCGTCCCATCTTCTGGTCTTTTTCTTCCTTATCAGAATTGTCCATTAAGGGCGTATTTAGGTTAGGCTGGGATGGCACGTCCTTTGTAAGCCTTGAGGAGGTGAGAAGCAGTGCCATGCTGCCGTTCTGCTGCCCCCAGAAGGGAGGCCAGAGAGGACCATGCTGCTGCCATGTGTGAGACCTCAGTCAGCAGTGTAACTTACAGACGCTTCCTACTCTGCACATCGTGAAAGCAACCATAGACCTTTGTTCCTCCCTATTCTTCAATATAATGCCTGGAGTTTGTGGCTGGTTCCAAGACTCTGCTGGTGGTGGAGGAAAAAAAATTAGTCAATAAATATTAATAACTCTGTCAAATGTCAGCAGCGTTGCAGTGTAAGCCCAAACTCTTCTGAGGTTGTTAGGATTGAGCTTGTTCCCTTTGGTGTGCTTCCAGCCTGGAAGCCTGGAGGACTCTTGCTGAGCCTATGTAACACAGGGGATTGAATTTGTGAGTGTGTTCATGTTGCTTAATAGCAATATTGCACCATTTGTTATAATGCTGGATTTCAAGTAGGCTTGCTTGAGATTTTTGATATTAAAGGGGATGTTAAATGACAGAAGCTGCTAATTTTTGAGGGTTTTTTTTTTTTTGGACTGCAGAAGAGAATTTGGCAGTATTAACTCAATCTATTCCCAAAGAGCTTGCTGTTAGGATATGCCAACAAAATAATTCTTACATGGCTGTAGAGTGTGCATTGCTAAGCAAATCCAGGAGGGAAGTCCCCCATGGTTCAGTAGTGGTATACGAGAGCATCAAGCTTTTCCTGATGTTACTGCTCTTCCAAGGAGATGCAAATACCAATCCAATTACAGCATGTGTTCTTTAAAAAACAAACAGATTCAAAACAAAAACAAATCTTGCAAGAACCTTACAAGAAGGCACAGTAATACCTGTTCCTAGCAAGCTGATGTCCAAAAGGGAGGAATGTTCCAGATTACAAGTCAGCAGCTCAACTGCACCTTTTATCTTCACAGACACAGTTATATGGGCAGGTGTTTACATGCCTCAGAAAAAACACCTAGGTAATGCATGGAAAGAACTTGGACCTTAATCATCTTTTCATGTTATAACAGCCCTTTCCCTTTTGAATTCGAGAAAGTTTGAGCATTTTGAGCCTCTCTTGAGAAACTTCTTTTGTATTAGAGGGCAGAAGAGAAGGCAGGAGAATCTGAGTTTGCCACCTGTAAACTGCTTGGAAATGGGAGACACATGGAGGTTTTATGACACTGGTGACTGCAAAAATGGCCCTAGAAAGAAGATGAGCCTTTGCACTTTACCTAATGACTGAAAATTCAGGGAAGATACAGGTTTCCAAATTACCATCGGATATGAAGCCCATCAAGGTTTTCCCCTACTGAGATGTCTGCTATTTAGCTTAGAATAAAAATCTCTATGAAAATTACATTCTGAAATCATTAGGAGTGTGGAATCAGGGGAATGCATGCCAGCATATATATTTTTTAAATGCAGTTTACGTAGGTGACAAACACTTCAGGGCTCTTTGATGTGGAGCCACAGCTTCAGTGGAAGCTACGCCTGTTCATACCAGCCCGGGGGTTGGGTTTGAGATCTCAGAGTAAGTGCATTGATAAAGAGGAGTTTCATCATGTGCATAATCTGTCCTTTCTTCCTGTTGAAGTCTGATAATCCTGGGACTTGTACAGAAATGTAGCCTTTTAAAACCTTGAGATATTTTAGTACCAAGACATTCAAAATGGCTCTGCTGGCACTGAGGAACTGGTGCTTCAAGATTGTCCATCAGTTGTTCCTTAAAGACAGCAAAGCATAACAAACTGTGTTAGCAGAAATGCTGTGCAGCTTCTGTTTCATTTGGTGTGAATAAACGTTCCTTAAGCATTTTGAAAAATGTTACAACAAATCTTTTAACTCACTGCATTAAAAAAGAGCCTGAACTTCAAGTGAAGAGTTCAGGATACTGAATCAGCAGCACTGATTATGTTTACAGCAGTGGAAGGTTGTACCAAGCAACGTATTTAAGAACCTTTTTGACTTGATTTGTAATAATCCTGGCAGTATTACCTGAAAAAGATGACCTGTTTTGTTTACCAGAATGAGTTCCTTCACTGTCAATCCTAAACCAAAACCAGACTGATGTCACTTTATGAAAATCCGTGCATTTCAAGAAGCAAAAGAATTCGAGGCCAAGGCTCCAGTTTTTGCTCACGAATGAGAATAGTAAATGGACTCTTATGCCAGAAAGGAAGTTACTAGGGGCTTACCTCCTTGTGTTTGCTCCTTGCTCACCTCTGTTGGAAGAATTGGGAATACACTCCAGAAGATGTGAAGTAATCCACGTCAAATACAAAGGCTGCAGCTAAACCAAAGAAAGGGATGGTTTAGCTGGGGACGGGAATATTTGGTGCTCAGTACTTCGGAAAGGACTTTCTCCTTGCACCCCATTGACTCTGTTGGATGTTGAGCTGACATTGCTGCAGGCTTTTTGTCCTAGCTGTTGCTGTGTTTTTTCTTCATTGCTTAGTGGGTCTGTTTGTTCTTTATTCATACAGAAAAATAAAACTTGGTCTCTCTTAGTTCTGTTCCTTTTCCCCCTTCCCCTGTTTTAAAACCTTTGATCAAAATACCCTGTTAACTGAAAGCAGTTGACAAACTTGAGGTGAAGGGATGAGAACTTGGGTGGAAGCAGTGGGGGGAAATGTCCAGCCTCCAGATTAGAAAATGGAATGCAGTGAACAAGACAGATGATATATTTTAATGCCACGATTTAGATTAAATTAGTTACTTTATCAAAAGCCTGCATCTGTCTGAAGATAGACCAGTTCTTGGCTAAAACATTGTTAACTGAGAGCCTGACAGATATCTTGGGGATATGTTTTGCATCATTTTTTGTGAGCTTGGTAGAAGCAAAAGCAGAAGGGCTGAAAGGAGGAGAGCACTTAGTGTCTAGTTCTGTCAAGCCCATGTTCAGATAACTCTTTGGAATAGCTCTGATTTTTTTGTAAAAATAAACACAATTTAACTACCATATATCTTTCATCCTGAAGGGTAGAGCACAATTAATTAGAAAAAAAAAAAAAAAAGAGATATTCAAGGAAAAAGCCAAATAACTTAGTTGAAAAAAACATACCACTACTGTATGCCGTGTGGTTATTTTAAAACAGCAAATTATGATGCAGAGGTAACTATCAGTGGATTACATTGTGTAGTAAGACATGACGGAATCACCACTGTGATCTGAATTAGCAATTATAATTTTTGAGCTTTTCCCTCCTTACTCACACTTTCTATGTGGGGAGGTATTTGGGGTTTCAGGTCAATTCAAGGCCACGTCCAGATGATGGATAATCTTGTCAGCATGGTCCTGTGCTGGGTTCAGGCCTGTAAAGCTGTGCTGCCTCATGTGTGCTGTGATTTGTCTGGGAGATGGGTGTTTATCTGCACTTCGTGGCCTCCAAAGTGAGACTTTAGGTGAGCTTGAGCTGCTGGGTCCCCCTGTGGAGTCTCCTCTCGCTGCCTCTCCCCACTCCAATTTTGCAGACAGCAGTGCCTTTCCGAGCCTTTGTGCTGCTGTAGCTAATCCAGGCTGACCTGCCTGCCTGCTCTCCCGATTTGTTAGAGTTTTATCAGTGAGGGGGTTGTTTTGGTGGTAGTCAAGGTATGGGGCATGCCTGTAACTACCCTCATGTAAAGAAAATGGCTTAAATTGCTGTGTTAGAAAGAAATACGCAAAGGAATGAATTTTACTAGTTTACACAGTGGTGTTGTCTCTGCTTGGATATTATCTTAGTTTCTGCAGTTAATTTTTTTTTAAATCATTCATACTGCATGTAAGGAATTTCTGAGTTCTTTTTCTGAGTTGGATTAGTGGGCTGTGATGTTCATTAATTCATGAAGAGTAAGACTTTCTTCTGTGTAATCACATGCTTGTGATTAGCTGTGAGGTTTGGGTGTGGGTTTGGTTTTTTTTTTCCTCACAAGAACTCTTTGCACAGACTATTAACATAAAAACAACTAGTAAAAAAAAAAAGACCATAATGATAGCAATAATGATAGCAATAATGAAAGCAATAGTGAAAGCAATAATACTTAAAAAGGAAATCATGTCAAGGCAAGATGGGTCAAAGCTGTAAGCCCGGGTTCATGGAGAACTGGCAGCTGAGAGACTGCACTAGTTCTGTAGTGCTGCTGTAGAAGGAAGGAGCACCCTTCCTACACCAATTTGGAAAAAGTTTGCCTGCTGAGGGATGAACAGTCTGGGCTGCTGCTCAGGCCAGGCAAGTGTGTCACTGCAGGGCTGGGAGGGAGAGGGAATGGGGTTTTGGGGGCTGCCTGAAACTCTGGGCCACGTTTGGTTTGTGTGGGTCTGTGTCAAGGCTTGATAGATGCTGTTAACACTGCAGCTCTGTCCCCTCTTGTTGAGGTTGATCAGCTTCTTAGCTCCCCATTTATCTGAGTAACTGGGTTTGAGTAGTTTTGTGTTCATTATAAACTAATTTTTCATATGAAGTTGTCTACAGGGCAGTGCTGGACTTGCCTGGGCCTTCTGTCCATGGAGGAATAATTTAGCAAGAATCATGGCTGGCAGCTTTGGACAAAATACAGATCTTAAAAACATTGAAGAAAAATGAGTGGCTGTCAGGAGAGTAGAGCTGGACACAGCTGGTTATTCTGGGAGTTGTGCTGGGATATGGCTGCAGACTGGGAGCTGCACCTCTGTCCTGTTCAGCTGTGCTGCCACAAATACCTGGTTTAGGCTGGGCCTGAAAGGTGACTAAGTTTTATACCAACAGCAGGAATGAATTCAACCTTAAAAGTTAAATATAAGGCCACTTGCAGGTCTATTTTTTAAATTTCCAATACCATAATGGTGCCATATACTTTTAGTATATGTTTTTTTGTGTTCTAATAATTGCATCTTTTTTTGGTGTAATGAGCTAAAAATGAAGTTGTGTTATAGTGAATATGGTTTTTTGTGACTCCCTTTCTAAGCCAGGAATTTGCCAGACTAGTTTTACAGTGTGAGAGGAGAGGTAATATCTAACACTGAAATATTGTGTGAATCTTGTACTGGCAAATGATGGGAATTAATAGCTGAACTGAAAACTCGTTAAATCTCAATAGGAAGATATTACCAGACTTGAGGCACGTTATTAATTTGGATTACTTTTTTCCCACATGGCATGTCTCTGTGAAACTTTAAGAAGAGATTATGTGACAAATACAAAGCCACTTGGTTGTATAAAGCAATTCTAAAGAGAAAAAAGTGAATTGCTATCAGAAGAAATTTATATATTTTTAGAATGTTCTCAAAACCTGTATCAAGAAAGNTAAGAGATTATGTGACAAATACAAAGCCACTTGGTTGTATAAAGCAATTCTAAAGAGAAAAAAGTGAATTGCTATCAGAAGAAGTTTATATTTTTTTTAGAATGTTCTCAAAACCTGTATCAAGAAAGATAAGCTTGGGTTACTTAATGATGCAAAATAGTTATTTTACATGGGAATTGAAAACACCTATAGGGCAAAATGTACCTGGTTAGAGAAACAGTAAGTTAGAATGGGAGAAAGGCTAGAAAATAGTTAACAGCAGTAAAGCAACATACAAGAACCCCCTGATTTCTTGTCTTAATCTAATTAATTGTGCTCACAGTGTAAAAATTTCTTTAACACTGGGTAGTAATTTTAAAAGCTAGGAGACAAAGCTTACTACTACACATGTTAAATTCTGTCCATTGCCCATTTTTAATCTAGTTAGTTTTAACCAAAATATACCAGCTCCTGGTGGTATTTTCCAGGTTTGTTTTTAGTCTATTTGCCAGTGGTAAATAAGTAGGAACAAATCAGCTTATGGGTGGCTATTGATGAGTTTTTCACTCTAGGAGGTGAAAACTGGGGTCTGTATTTAGGGAATTGGGACTCACTTGTAGGAATGTACTGTGGTGGGTGGAGGGGTCTTTGGGATGGTGTGGGGAGCAATGTGTTTTTGGGGAGATGCTGTGGCCCAAGTAGTTTGTGTGACCACGATGACAGCGTTCCACACTTGAGTAGAGAGGCCACTGTTAACATCTATAATTGGTGGGCATGGCTTGTGTGCTTTGCTCTGAAGGGTGTTGGGCAAATTCTTGCTGTAAAACTTTGTTTTTACTCACCATGCTGTGTTTTAAAGCCTTTTTGATCTGAGGCAGTGAGTGCTGCTCTTGGTTCAGCTGCAGTGAGTCCTGGTCGTGAAATGCCCTTTTGCTCTGGGTCTCTAACTTGAATATCTTCTGGAGTTCAGATTTTATTCAGCTATTGCATGTAAAAATCTCTTCTATATAAAAAGTGCCTGGTATTGGGTTTAAAGGGGTCAGTGAAACAGTGCTTTTCCTGAGCTATGATGGATAATGTGCTTAGGATTTTCTCTGCTTCTGTATTCTGGTGGCAGAAATACAAAATGGAAATGAATGTCTGGCACTGAAATTGTGCAGGAGACATCATACCTGCAAATGCATGCAATTTCCTGTCCAGCACTGGCATTTCTGATATTTTCATTGCATGTATAATCCACTCTGCAGCTGAGGTTTTCTTCAGACTCCTGAGGTGTTTTTGTTTCGTGCCAGACTGGCAGCAGAAGGTTGCAATACAGCTCTGAAGTGCGGGGTTTGTTTCAAATGGAGCTCGGTTCCACTTCTGCAGAATGGTATTTCTGTTGTGAAGATCATGAGTTTTACAAAGGGCCAGTTCTGAAAGAACTGATAAGAGATGTGATATGATTTATTTAAACTCATGTTGTGGCACTTCACATCTCACTGTTTCAAGTCCTCTTCCTCAAGCTTCCTTTTTTCCCCCCTGGTCGAGAGATGCTCACTTTGGAAATACATTTTCTTTATAGGAATTCAATGTCATTTCATTGACTACACAGAAATTTGTGGGCAGCTACACATGCTGATGTGTGGTTTTTTATTTACTTTATGCAACTGTAAGTAACAAAGCTTAGAATAGTTGCAACAGCAAAGGATTTTTATTTATTTATTTTTTTTAATTTGGTGGCATTTCAATGTTGAGGCAACAATGACTTCACTTGGTAATTAAACATCATTTGTGAAAGACCTTTTCCCTATTAATTTGATCCATTAAAGAAACGCTCTTTGAAGCTGGTAGTTAATCTTCCTATTTAAATGGCTGGGTTTTACTCAGATTGGTTACAGCTTAGGTTTAAATAGCAGCTAAAAATAGCAAACTGTTGTCTGTACAGTTTAGACATCTATCTATAGCAGTAGCCTTTCTAGAAAGGAAACATGTAGTAAAAGGGAGAGGAGAGGCTGCCACTGAGCACCAGTTGGTTCCAACATCCCCCTTTCCTTGGGTTTTGCCCATCAGCTCCAGCTGGCAACACTTGATGATCTTACTCTGGGATTAATTTTTAACAGAAAACACTATGAGCTGGATTTGAGCAGCGTTTCAGTCAGTAATTAATAATTAAGTGGTTGGGAGAAGTTTTGACTGTTCTGCTGAAGGCTGCTGCCAAGGGTGCTAAAACCTGGCAAAAAGCTAGAAGCCACCCAAAATATTTTCAAGAGCATTAGGCTGTCAGAAAGAAAATACAAGGGCTGAAATCCCAACTTGTGAGGTTAGTGTCTATTTTCATCTTTTGAGTTGTTCTTCTCTACATACCCTGTGTGATTCACACAAGCCTGACAAACCTGTGGACATCAAGTGCACAGCTTGATTGCCAAAGCAGGGGGGTTTTCACTTATAAGTGTCTGCAGTTGAAAGGGAAGCTGTGACAAAACTGCAGGAATCTGGGTGGATGGAAACCTGTTACTTCTAGTAATTCCCACTTGAGTTTTTGTTGTAGGGTGAACTTTTCTGCAGGTGAAGGGATCTTGAATGAGTAGCTGACAAAAATCAAAGGTATAAAGGTCAATCTAAGACAGCACAATTGCTCGTGCTACTGTTAAAGTTTCAGCTGGGATAGAGTTGATTTTCTTCCTAGTAGATGGTGCAGTGCTGTATTTTGGAGCATGATGCTGATATCACTGATGTTTTAGTTGTTGTTGAGCAATGCTTACCCTGAGTCAAGGACTCTTCAGTTTCCTATGCTGCTCCAGGGAGGAGATGAACAAGAAACCAGAAGGGGACACAGCCAGGACAGCTGACCTGAGCTGACCAAATTGATATTCCAAACCACAGAATGTCCTGCCCAGTGTGTAAACTGGAGGAGTTGGCTGGGAGGTGTTGGTCTCTGCCCTGGGATGGGCTGGGCATTGGTCAGCAGGTGGTGAGCAATTGTATCGTGCATCACTTGTTGGTCTTGGGTCTTGTTTCTCTCTCTCTTTTTGTTGTCTCCCTCATCACTGCAATTATTTTATTTCAATCATTAAACTGTTCTTATGTCAACCCGTGTGTTTTACCTTTGTTGCAGTTTTCCTCTCTATCCCACCAGAGTGGGACAGGTAGTGAGCAAACAGCTTTGTGGTACTTTAGCTGTGGGCTGGGGTTAAACCATGACAGTTACCTTGAAATACCTTAGACAAAATGGAGTTACAGTGAAATCTTTGGTCCAAGAAAGAGGACAAAGAGTATCCAGATGTTTCTTTGCATCCAGCCTTAGTTTTCCACCAAGAGAAAAGGTTCTTGAGGCTTGTCTTCAGTAAGAAATGTTTAATCAGTCAGGTTAACTAGCTAAAATATTTTTGCAGTATTGTTAAAGGTCAGACTTTTCGTAATGGCTACTTCCAGATATACCTGTATGTCAGGAGCCTCAAGCTTCTCAGACCAAGATACCCATCACTACAACAGGAACATCTATTGTCACGGGGAAATTGAATGTGAAGAAATCTGCAAGATGGGGAAATATTGTCAGATATTTTAGGCTGCCCTCCTGATGGACATGAGCTTACATTCACAAGAATCAATGGGACTATTGTATGTCCAAAGTTTTTTACAATTATAATTCCCATTCCCAATTTTCCAAAGATCTTTATTATTATTATGTTGATCTGTTGATGTTTCTCATTCCACGGAAATAATTTTTTTCTGTTGGCAGTGGCAGGAGTAGGAGGAAAGGATGGTGGAGTTGGGAATGGGTGGGGATGCTGTACAGTTTTATCAAGTTGGTAAAAATGAAGTTAATTATAGGAGAGATTCTGCTACCTTATTCTTTATCATGCATTATTAAACTTCTTCCATGTTTCAAGGCATTTGTGCTTCCAACAGCAGCTGTAATAGTATTATCACGTGCATGTTTCTGCACAAACTAAGCAGGTTTTTGGCCACTGTGGGTAGCACAGCAGGTAAAGGACTGAAAAGGTGTTTTTTGGGTATGTATTTGCTGACACTGAAGTGGGGAGATTCAGATTAGATATAGGGAAGAAGCTCTTTACTTGGATGAGACCGTGGCACAGGTTGCCCAGAGAAGCTGTGGCTGCCCCATCCCTGGCAGTGCTCAAGGCCAAGGCTGGATGGGGCTTGGAGCAACCTGGTCTGGTGGAAGCTGTCCCTGCCCATGGCAGGGGGTTGGAACTAGGTGATCTGTAAGGTCCCTTCCAACCCAAACCATTCTGTGATTCTTTGAACCTGGTTCATTATGTCCCAGGTAACATTAACCCCTGAATTACTTTGCTCTGTAATTTGTGGTACCTCTCACAAGATATGTGGTAACTAAAAAGTAGTTTTGCACAGATCCACACTTAGCAACATGAATTTGGCAGTGGTACTGGATATCTTTTAGGTCTAGTGAAATCTATAAAAAGTAATTCCTAAACTGCAACTGCCTTTTGTATCACAGGTTTGTGCAAAATAGGGTGCCATCAGAAGATGTAAACTTATGAAAAGAAGAATGGGCAATAACAGTGTGTGGTTCTGTATCATTAATTTAAAAATAAAAGCACATTTATTTCCTCAGGGACCACAGCAACACTGAGTTCTTGTTCACATGTATGAAAAATGTGGAGCTCCCATCGCAAAATGTTTAATTCAAAACTCATCTGACCAGAAGTATGAGGCAGACATGACCTGGTGTGGGTGTTGGGAAAAGGGGGAATTCTCCCTGTTACTGACTGTCAGTCTTAATTGTTTCAGTGCTTTCTCTCAGTGAGCTGTTCTTTACCTCGTGTTCTGGAGGAGGCAGGTCTACAGAGGCAATGGAAGGAGAATGAGGTATTGTTTTCCAGTATAGGGGAGACTATGGAAGAGGCTGGTCTGGAGAAAGAGTGACTCATCATAGAGTGGTTTTGGGAAAGGGACTTTCTGGATCACTTGAAAAGAAGGATATCTCATGTTAAATCAGTGTCCTTGCTTATCTGACCTGTTAGATGGGCTTTGTAAGGATGGTAAAAAAAGGAAGAATTGGAGAGTGTGTATGGTACGTGATGCTGGAGCATCGAGCTGGAAATAACCTACTCTGTAATTTGTTGGATGGACTTGAGGGGTCAGGGCTTGGAGGCTGGAGAGGCAGCACTCAAGGTATGACATAAGCTGGAACGGTTCTGAGTATGGACGTGTCTGCAGAACTGATTTTGTTGGAAGACTCTGGGCTTGAATTCAGTTCTGGCAGAGCCCAACCGCGGCACAGGTCGATACAAAGAATTACACTTGGTCTTTTAAACCGAGACTTTAAATTACCCAACTTCAACAACTGCCTCTTAGCCTGTGGGCAACTTAGTTTCAAATACACCTGTCAGGGGAGGTCTGTTCCCTCGATTAACCCTTCCCATTGTTTCTGCAGGATTAGCTCTGAGCGCAGGAAAGAGAAGTCCCGCGACGCAGCGCGCTGCCGGCGCAGCAAGGAGTCCGAGGTGTTCTACGAACTCGCTCACCAGCTGCCCCTGCCCCACACGGTGAGCGCGCACCTGGACAAGGCGTCCATCATGAGGCTGACCATCAGCTACCTGCGCATGAGGAAGCTGCTGGATGCTGGTAAGGGGACGGCCTGCCACATCTGGGAGGGAGGTTCTGTTTGTAGAACCTGGCAGCAGTGACATAAATGAAGACATGAATGGTTGTGTCCTTGCCCTGGGAAGGCGGGAGGCCTTCCAGTGGAACTTGGCTATTGGCAGTGGTGCAGGAAAAACCTGCTGTTCAATGGACTTCATTTTTTCCCTTTCTATTCTGGTGATCCTGGTTGCCTCAACACAGCTGTAGTGCCCTTTTCAGTCTCATTTGACTCTTCTCCCAAAGTTATTTTCTTTATTTCACTCTCTTTTCCCTCTGAACTTGTTGGTTCCAGCTGTGCTTTACTCAGCTGTAAGTAGTTGGTGCAAGGCTGGCTGAGCTAAGTGTAGATGTGTCCCCTTAATATAAACTGCACAGAATAGTTTTGTAATTTGTGTTTTTGTAATGTGCTCCACTGAAGGTGATGGTAGCTGACATTGTCTCTGCAGCTACACCTGCCCATGCAGCTATAGGAGTATCAGAGTCAGGTTGTGAACCAGTAGCTGTATAGCCTGTCATGGGTGCTGTACTGCTTATCTGTGCTCATGCATGTCTACCTTTACTGCATGGAGGAGTAACTTCAGTAGCCAGACTCTGAAATGTCTCCCAGAAAGCCCCTGAGAGAAGTCTGTAATGCCTTTTTTGAGATAAATTATAAATTTTTTGCCACATAAAGCTTTTTCTTAAGCTGGAAAGTTTATTGGTTAGTACATAACAACACAGAGGGTTAACCTCACTCTGATTTTCTGTGATTTGTGATACCATTGCTAGAGCTTGAAGGATTTAACTGATCACTTATCTAAATGAATTATACTGCTTTTGAATGGCCCTGCAAGACTGACTCTTTGCAGGTTGGTGCCAGAAGTCATTCCTGTTGGTAAGTGAAGAATGGCTGGTCTTTGCTTAAACAAAAATGTGTGGCTGCTTGCAGGTGAGCTGGAGACAGAAGCCAAAATGGAGAAGGAACTGAACTGTTTCTACTTGAAAGCTCTTGATGGCTTTGTCATGGTTCTGTCTGAAGATGGGGACATGATTTACATGTCTGAAAACGTGAACAAGTGTATGGGACTCACTCAGGTGAAATACTGACATTTCCTAAGACTGCTTCAAATCTGTAAAAGCTGTTCCATTTTTTGTGTATGTGAAGTTAAATACCCTTATACCTCTTAATTTTTGCAGTTTGAGTTGACGGGGCACAGTGTGTTTGATTTCACTCATCCATGTGACCATGAGGAGCTGAGAGAAATGCTTACACACAGAAATGGTGAGAAGAAAGAAAAAAAATCAATTTAATTTACTTATGGATAGTTTCTGTTGGCATTAATATAGTTGGATATCTGCCAGAAAATGGTGATGAGTTAAACTAGTATGTTTTTATTTCTTAAATCTCAAATGAAACCTTGTTGAGAGATACTAACAACAGAAATAAGCAAAATGTTTTGGCTCTATCCTAATTATAGGAGAAATGAGACTTCATTAGTACTCTTTAATCTAACAAAATTAATGACTAAAATTGAGTTCTTGAGGGTTGAAAGAATTCGAGTGCCTACAGGAATAAAATTAGAGGTAGGTTGAGTGAGAATGATTTTAAGCAATTGTTAAAGAGGGACATGGAGAAGCTCAATTGGTGCATTTGTCTGGTCTGGGCTTGCCTTTACAGGACAACTGAAAACAAATGCTTTCTTGCAGAAATGTGGTGGTATACCTAAGACAAAGAAAAGGTACTGTATTTGAATTTTAGGACTTAAACAGCCCCAAAAAGGGCTTTGAGGTGGATGCTTCTCTGCACCTCTTAATTGGTGCATGAAATTGGTATCTTTTCACAGATTTCTGACTTTTCTCTGAGGGAGCAGAACACTGTGTTTGCATGTTCTGTATGCTTTGGAATTTAACAATTGCCCATGAATTACTGCTCTTATGTCTTCCAAAGATTTGATAAAGGCTGTAAAGTCTTGGCAGCCCATATGCCTCCAAATAAATCTACTTTCCTAAGTAATCAGAAGTCTAAAATCTGACCTCTCTAATTTCACTTTCATCAGACGGGGGTTATATGGACTCTGAATCCAGATAGTGATAAATTAATAAACCTGACCTCTGCTTTCTCATAGCACTGTAAATCTTATGTAAGTCTTATGTTGTCATCCTATTTAATTCAGTGGAAGAGAACTGATAAGATACTGTAGCATTAAGGGCCCAACTTTGATTTTGTAAGCCTTTTATAAACTTGTCTGCCTTTAGTAAGTATATTTCTAAAGCTAGATAAGGGGGGGAAGACAGAGGGGAAAGCAACTTCCCTAAAGCAGTGTAAAAAAACCTGGTTTTGTTGCAAAAGCTTCTTCTTAAAAATATCATATCACTGAGTTTCATGCAAACCATCTCAAGCATGTCTAAATTGACCAGACTGGAATCAGATGTCTGGAAAGCATTATTACAAAAGCTGTTTTGCAAATGACATTGGCAGACAGAAGTCTAAATTACAGTAATAGTAGTACATTTTTATATTTATTAGTATTCCCAGGTTGCATTCTACTGAAGCTCTTACATCAGTGGAATTATTTTGGTTTTGAATTGAGTATTAAATATTCCCCTTTGGGACTGTACCAGCACAAGTGAATGTAAATGTGATTGGCAGAAACAGAACTGCATTCTCATTTTATGAAGCTGCTTTTTAAACTTTCAAAGCTGGCCATTTTAAAAAATAATGTCCAGTGCTGAATCAGACTTGAAAGTTGCTCCAGCTTTTCCAGCTGCTTCTTAAAGCAGAGCCTCGAGCATCAGGACTTGGGAACAGTAGTGTTGTGTGATCTTCAGCTGTTAATTTCTAGATTGGTTTAACTCTTAAAATGTAATTAATTAAATAAGGTTTTGCTGCTTCTGTGAATTCTGCTTTAGTTTCTTGCCTGCTTCTTCCATTACTGAGGATATTTTAAAGTAGCATAAAATGTGCTTGAGCCCTTTAGTCTTTGCCTCTGCTAGAAGCAATAGGCAGTGTAGCATAGGGGCTTTAATATTTTTCTAATTAATTTTGTCAAACCAGTAGCTGCAGTGCAAGCCACCATGAAGAATTTCACAGCTACTATTGTCTGTGCAGGATGAGAGCAAATGATTGTATAAACTTTTATCAGAAGTAAGCTCATGTGTTCTAAACTTCCCCCTCTGCCATGATTTGGTCTTTAGCAAGTCTCAGCAAACTGGCTCTTCCACTGCTCCTTCTCCTGGGTGCTTTATTTCCTCCTTCCACACATTGTGAGCTGCTTGCAGCTCTCCTGATGGCATCAGTTACATTTTCTTTGCCCACAATAGTGTAACTAGTAAGGGACCCTGAAAGGATCTCTGCTGTACAGGCAAAACCTCAACTTTAAAGCCTGCTGGTAGCAAATAAGGCTAAAAAATAAGTGCTGCCAACACTGATTTGTATTAGGGTTTCTCAGCTTTTTTTTCACCCAAGGATGTTAATAATGTGTTTTAAAACTTGGTCACTGTTTACTCCAAGAGTGTAAATCACCGTGGAAATATTTGGATGCATATAAACAGCAGAGTTATTAATTTTGAATTGAAAAACTTAGAATTGCTGCAGTCCTGAAGAGCAACAAGCCCAAAAGGTTTGAACCTCCCCATTGTGAGTTACCAGTGCATTTCAATGGAAAACACCTCAACAAGGCTTCTTATTCTGCACATGCTTTTCTTGTCCTCCGTCACAATTTTAAAATATATTAAATTTCCAATTGGTCTCTCTTTCTCCCCACTCCTTTTTCCTGAAATCTGGGATTGTGGAGTTGGCTACAAATGCAATACTGATCTTAAAACATTGAAACTGGAGTGCATCAAAAGCCTCTCCTGAGAGGACAGGCTGAGAGTGAGCTGGGATTGATCAGCCTGGAGAACAGAAGGCTCCAGGGAAATCTTGGAGCCCCTTCCTGTACCTAAAGGGGCTCCAAGAGAGCAGGAGAGGGACTTTGGAAAAGGGCCCAGAGGGACAGGACAAGGGACAATGGCTTCAGACTGACAGAGGGCAGGGTTAGATGGGATATGGGGAAGAAATTCTTGGCTGTGAGGGTGCTGAGGCCCTGGCACAGGTTGCCCAGAGAAATTATGAATGTTCCATCCCTGCAAGTGTTCAAGGCCAGGCTGGATGGGGCTTGGTGCAGCCTGGTTTGGTGGAAGGTGCCCCTGCCCATGGCAGGGGGGTTGGAATGAGATGATCTTTAAGGTCCCTTCCAACCCAACCCATTCTATAACTCTATGAAACTTCAGGGCTTTTTACCTGGTGGTAAAACTTGTTCTGAAAAACATCATTATCAGAAGTGCTATTAGGTGTATGAATCTTTTTAGTTTATTTTTTGGGTCTTCCCTTGGTCTTAGAGTTCTAGAATGTGTTTGTGGAGGGTTTTTTATGCCTCTGGAAGATGATCCAAGAGTTTTAAGAACTGGTTTGCTGTTTGCTTTTGCTAGGTCCTGTGAAAAAGGGCAAAGAGCAAAACACGGAGCGCAGCTTTTTTCTCAGAATGAAGTGTACACTGACTAGCAGGGGAAGAACAGTGAATATAAAGTCTGCTACATGGAAGGTAACTAATGCAAAGGAATATTTGCATAGTTTGGCAGCGTCCTCTTCAGATGTCATAACATTGTATTTCAACATTTTTAGTTCATGTAATGAGCTTGAGTTTCAGTAAGTACTTTATAATTTAATGATTGTGCTTCATTATGCTGAATTTTAATGCTGAATACATCACGAAGGTAACTGAAACAATGTTTTAAAATTAGTTTTTCAAAATTCTTTTAATGAATTTTCCATTTTAAATTAGAGGTCATTTACTTACAGACACTTATAATTACTGAATATGTTTGCATAAAGCCTTCTCTGGGAAAAAAAGTACTTGACACCACTTATGCTGATTCCTGATTTCTTTTGATTTGACACTGAAAATGTGACAGTTGAGGTCTCTCTGAAGGACTTCAATGCCATTCTTTTGAAGCTGCTGGCTCTCCCTTTTGTACCAGTTGGAACAAAAAGAGGCCAGCCTGATAACTTTCTGCAGTGAATGCATTTTCTCCTCTGGACAAAGTAACCTTTTACTGTATTGAGTGGATTATGGTTCACAGTTCTCTTTTATGATTTGAATTTGATTATTCTGGATCAAACAACTTCTTTGCTGCTGTCTGTGAAGTATTTCTGCTTCAGAATGGTTAAAAGAAAACCCCACAAAATGCAAAAGTTCTTGTCTGTTGAAGAATATATTTGATCTCTGTCACCACCCCTGCAGAAGTTCTAAAATGGGGGGTTGCTCCTATTACCATAACTTTCAGATTTAAATGGTCAGATAGCTTTTGCTGAGGCAGCTGCTCATCAGAGTTATCATTACTGTGACTTGAAGGAAGAGTTCACAGAAATGCAGCAGTGCCTGGTGTTGCTCAGCCAGTGCTGAGGAACGAGTGGGTGAGCTCTGGACCCATCCCAGGCTGTGGGGTGAGGAGGAGGAGGAGGACCCTGGAGAGCACTGCTGCCTTCCCCTTGTCACTGTCGCCTCGAGGGCTGGGGAGGGCAAGGACGTGGCTCTGGGTGTGCTGATGGGAAGAGGATTGTGTTGTGTGACAGACCAAACCTTTCTCTTTCTAAAATGCAACTCCCTGCAGGTGCTGCACTGCACCGGCCACATCCGCGTGTACGACACGTGTGGGAACCAAAGCCACTGCGGCTACAAGAAGCCTCCCATGACCTGTCTGGTGTTGATCTGTGAACCTATTCCTCATCCATCGAACATTGAGGTCCCCTTGGACAGTAAAACGTTCCTCAGTCGTCACAGTCTTGATATGAAATTTTCCTATTGTGATGAAAGGTAATATATATGATTTATACTCTAAAATATAATTAATTTGGAGGATTTGCAGGGCTGATACATGTTGGCTAATGTTTGCTTTCTCAAAAACTTGATTCATCTCCACAATGCTATTGTTGATGGCATACTTGGGCTTTCCATAACTGATCAGGATGTCTTAAAAGCCAGATTTTTAGATCTAAGGAGGATGCAGGGTTATTACTTTGGAATAATGACAGGGAAAGGGACTTTTTATGGGAGCAGACAGTGACAGGACAAAAGGCAATGGTTTTAAGCTGACAGAGGGTAGGTTTAGATTGGATATTAGGAAGAAATTCTTCCCTGTGAAGGTGCTGAGGCCCTGGCACACATTGCCCAGAGAAGCTGTGGCTGCCCCATCCCTGGGTGTGTTCGAGGACAAATTGGACAGGGCTTGGAGCAACTTGGGATAGTGGAAGGTGTCCCTGCCCATGGCAGGGGGTTGGAACTGAATGGTCTTTAAGGTTCCTTCCAACCCAAACCATTCCACAATTCTCTGAGTAAGTCCTTTGCCTTCACTTAATGGCCTCTTCAAACTGGTCTTTACTATAGTGGCAGTGATTAAATTGAGAAGATCCTTCCAGATGCTGAAAAAGCAGGATTTTAGGTTTGTCAGAGATGGGGCATTCTGAAAAGAGTGTGTGTGTAATACTTGTCAGATGCATTTTATTGCTACTGCTTCCCCCTTTTCCCTTCCTCAGGAGATCAGTGTCTGCTTTCTTCTGTCAAAAAAACCCCCAAAAACTCAGCTCTACTTTTAATGCAATACATCTGCTGCTGAAAAATGAGATTTTGTGTTTTGGTACAAATCAGGGGTATAGTTAAACACATATGACTGATTTTGCTATCCTTTGGGAACTTAGCTTGACAAATTTGATAAATGCAAATGAAGGAAATAATCAGCTCGAGTTTTTTTCGTTGGGGTTTGTTTGATTTTTTGTTTTTGTTTTTTGTTGGGTTTTTTTCTTTTTGGTGTTACTTGTTACTGCCCATTTCCTTTTCTTTATAACGAAAGTGAACTTCTAGTTAGTTGCTGCAGTTAGATGCAAAAAGAGGTTAGTGCAGGTTATTTCTGTCCTCTGCATTAACTATTTTTCTGGGACTGCTAATGTCACATAAAAGGTACTTATTTGGTCACATTCTGCATGTAGAATGGGGCAAAATACAAGCACTTCCCTGGCTAGCACTGCCCTCTAGAGACTAAAGAAATCCCATTTTCCTTAAAAGCAGGCAGTGCTTGAGTGGGAAGAGTAAATCTGATTCCTAATTTCTCTTTGTTGCAGGATAAAACTGTTGAAGCATATCTTTGTTATTTTATTAAAGTCTCATATTTGCCTAAGCTGGTCTGTAAGTAGCTGCTCTACTTTGAAGCAAAAAGAAAAAAAAATCTCTAGAAAGCAGGGATTTGTTTAATCCTATCCCACTACATGATTTATAAATACTCAGTGAGGAGTAAAATCCTATGCCTGCTGAAATTTCTCTTTTAAAGAAGCATCAAAATATCAATTTATTTCAAAATGAAAGGCCCCAGTAAACCAAATTTGCTGCTGATCTGTATAGAGGTGACTCTTAGGGTTTTTCTAGATGTGCAGGCATCCAAATGCTCTGGTATTTGTGCTGCTCTGTGTCTGCTTTCACGTAGCAATTTTTTCCCTTGTTTTAAAGAATTACAGAGTTGATGGGGTACGAGCCAGAGGAGCTCCTGGGTCGCTCAATCTATGAGTACTATCATGCACTGGACTCTGACCATCTGACCAAAACACACCACGACAGTAAGTGAAAACTCCATTTAAAGCCCTCAAACTACAGGAGATGAGAGACAGCACTGGGGGAAAGCAGCAGAAGAACAAGGGTTTTCTTTTAATTGCAGAGATGAATCTGCAATGAATACTCACCTTAAACAGATTTGGGGTTTTTCTGCCCATAATTAAAGCTTTCTTTTCTGCTTTTAGTGTTCACAAAAGGGCAGGTGACAACAGGACAGTACAGAATGCTGGCAAAACAAGGTGGCTATGTCTGGGTTGAAACTCAAGCAACTGTTATATACAACACTAAGAATTCTCAACCACAGTGCATAGTGTGTGTGAACTATGTGTTGAGGTAAGTTAAGGGGGCTTCAGTGGTTTTTATCATCACCTTTATTGAAGACAGAGTCAGATTCTGATGGCACTACATCTTTTCTTTCCAGCTTGCTGAGGAATGTGATCCCCTGTTGAGTGTTATGATGTTACTGTTCCATACCACTGAAATTTTGTTTAGAATACTGCCAGTCCTTGGATTAGAAACTGTATTTGAAAACAAAACATGTTTTTGGTCTAGTGAGGTCAACAGATGATCTCTGCAGGCAAATGAGTGTGGGACCAGCCTGTAACTTCCACTGCAGTCATACAAATGTGAGCATTTGTGTGCTCTCTGGACAACTCTCCAATCTTTGTCCCAAGTCTGGAGCAGTTAATTCCACTAGTAACTTTGTCATGGAGTCAGAACAGCAGTAATGGTGTCTTTCTTAATCCCATTTATCTTCTTTCTTAGAATTCCTATTTTAATTGAAAGCATCGACTCAAGACAGACTTGTGGACTGTTTTTCTGCAAATGTATAATAGTCCTAAATTATATTTTCAAAACTTTAGTGAATGTACCAATATCAGTCTATCAAGATATTACACATTCATTTAAAACAAGAAAAGTAGCTTAGGAAATACCTAACATTTTTTCTTTTTTTCCCCCTTTTCCCTTACTTTCTCAATGCTTTCAGAGAAGCATGCTTATTTCTGTTACTTTTTTTTGATGGCACCATAATTGGTGCTTGCTTTGTCTGTTAGTTTTGAGGAAAGAATGAGTAAGAAAAAGAGAATTCTTAAGACTCTCATCCTGGTAATTTTGTGGGATGTGTGTGGTGGTTTGTTTTTTTTTTCCTTGTGTGGCTTGGAGAGGTTTTTTTTTGTTTGTTTGTTTGTTTTTGGTTTGATTTTGTTTGTTTGTTTGGTTTGTTTTTTTGTGGGGGGTAAAGTGAGTGGGTTTCAACCTGAAAAACTGTAAAGCCAAAATTTTTCCTTTTAGCTGTTCTTTAACAGTCATCTTCCTCTCTGTCTGACAGTGGAATTGTTCAGAAGGACTTAATCTTTTCCCTTGGACAAACTGAGTGTATGCTGAAACCAGTGGAGTCTCCTGATATGAAAATGACCAAAATATTCAGTAAAGATGACCTGGATGATACCAACAGCCTATTTGAGAAACTTAAACAGGAACCAGATGCTTTAACTGTGCTGGCCCCAGCTGCTGGAGACACAATTATCTCTCTAGATTTCAGCAGTAATGGTGGGTGTGTGTTTAAATTGGAGAGCATGCTAATTAGCAAAGTTAGTATTTTACAGTAGATTTCAAAAAGTAAACTCCCAGTACCACTTGCCCAGTGGTATTTCAGCTGCTGTTTAAATTTAATGAGGTCCATAGACACACACAGTACTGTTACTTAGGTTGATGGTTTCTTTTAATTTTTATAGAGTCTGATGAACAACAATGTGATGAAGTTCCTTTGTATAACGATGTAATGCTCCCCTCATCCAGTGAGAAATTGCAGAATATAAATATGGCAATGTCCCCACTACCTGCCTCTGAAACCACAAAGCCACTTCGTAGCAATGCTGATCCTGCACTCAATAGAGAAGTTGTATCAAAGCTGGAGCCAAACACAGAGCCACTCGAACTTTCTTTTACCATGCCTCAGGTGCAAGAGCAACCAACCAGCCCTTCTGATGCAAGTACCAGCCAAAGTTCACCTGAGGTGAGTTTCATCATTTGGATACACTGTCATTAAAATGGATGTGCTGTTGGGGCTTGTGGGGCAAATCTGGTTAAGGATGGAGCCAGCACAGGAACTGGAAATTATTTCTACCTTGTGACTTCAGCTCACGCCATGATCTGAGGAAACAGATAATTTTTCATATCTTTTCATTAAAGTGAGTCTTGCAAATGTATGCAATGCTATCTGATGGAAATAAGGAGAGCTTGGAATTGGTCTTTCTCATTCAGTTGGTTCAGATATAACTTTCCTAAAGAGCAAAATAGTTGCAATAAATTACTACAGAGGCTACTGCCAGGTTCCAACTAAGCAAGTGCTTCCCAAATGGGGTAAATTTGAATGTATACAGACAAGTGTAAGTGTTTTCCCTTCCCATTTTAATTCTGTGCAGCTATAGCTTGGAATTAGTTTTTACATTAGAACATTTTGCAGATAATCTATAGATAACAATGCAGAGTGATGTCATGACAGAAACCTAAAACTATGCTTAAAATGTTTTCGCAGCCCAGCAGTCCCAACGACTACTGCTTTGATGTGGATAATGATATAGCCAATGAATTCAAACTGGAATTAGTGGAGAAACTCTTTGCCATAGATACAGAAGCAAAAAATCCGTTCTCTACTCAGGTAATGTACAGTAACTTAAAATTCTTTATCATCTTAACCCTTATTCTGAACGTACTTCTCTTCTCTTTAGAATGTCTTCAGGAACTTCCTTCCTTTTTTATATAATATTTTGATTAAAGTGCCAAAAGAAAAATATTGTCAGGATGTGGTAAAAGGAAGAGCCTTGACGAAGCCACGGAGTCATAGCTGAGATTTCATCCATAGTGATAAGTTCCACCTCTTGCCTCTTCCAGGAAACCGACTTAGATTTAGAGATGCTGGCTCCTTACATCCCGATGGACGACGACTTCCAGCTGCGCTCCTTCGACCAGCTCTCCCCGCTGGACAGCAGCTCCGGCAGCGCTGCGAGCGCCGCCAGCACCATCAGCATCTTCCCGCAGACTCAGACAGCCCCGAGCGCTGCCGAGGAGCAGCAGCCGCCGGCGGAGCGAGGGGACGATGCGAAGGCGATGCTCGTTCCCTCCTCGCCCGGCCGCGGGGCCAGCGAGCCCAGCAGCGCCCCCGCCTCGCCCTTCGGCGGCAGCAGGAGCCGAACGGCCTCTCCCATCCGAGCGGGGAAAGGAGCGGTGGAGCAGGAAAAGGCTTCTCCAGGAGCGCCCAGCTTGCTAACAGTCACTCTGAATAAAAGGTATTTTAAAAGTGCAGCTTAAGCCCTGCGGTCTGTTCAAGGAATTAGATATAAATCCTGCCAGATGTTGCGTGTTCATCTTCCGTGTTCTCCAGAGCAGAAATTGAGGCATTTAAATTTGGACGTGTCAAACAAGTCTTTTTTTATAGTAAACTTCCCTAGAGTTCATTTCATGGTAGCTTTTATATAAGCACCTTATCTAATAGGCAGCTCCTATATGCAGGCTGTGTTTAAATTTCTCCTCTTGTACCTGGCATGCAGCCTTTATAAAAATGCAGTAGGCAAATTACAGGTAGTTACACCCACACAATATTTCTGGTGCTTTCCTTGTCCAGTTTGTTAGAGGTAAGAGGCGACTACAGTCTGTGCTAAATCCATTGCTTTTAAAACTAAACATGTTTTATGATGGACTGTGGTGTCTGTAGTAGATATTTATCACAATAGAAAACTACATGAACTCAAACATCAGATTTATGATATGTAAAGGATTTATCTGTACATAGAAGTATTCAGAATAGACTTTCCCTCACCCTTCCCTCCCTTCTTTCTGTTGAAAGTAAGCTGCTGAACTTTTATGCTTTTTTTTCCTGCAGATTTAAAATTTTTTGTTAAAACTCATTCTGAGCTTCACAGCAAGATTAAAGGCTAACATTTGCTATGCTCATAGAAAATGATTGTTGAAATGAGTCAATTTATGAACGAAAAGTAGTGGAGTTCATAAATTCAGTCCTGTGATGTTGTATATATAAGTGTCCACGAAAGAAGAATGGCTTGAGGAAAGTAGAAACGTCTTAACAGCCTGAATCAATTTTTCTTAGATCTACTGCACTGGATGAAGAACTAAATCCAAAGATGCTAGCTTTGCATAATGCTCAGAGAAAACGAAAAATGGAACATGATGGTTCACTTTTTCAGGCAGTTGGAATTGTGAGTTTTGTTTTACCATTTTAAAATATTCACTTTTAACCTTGCGATTTCTGAAATGAGGCATCAGTGCAGACTCCTGAGTGGAGCTGTTGGTAAGCAGTGGAATCTTGGGATCAGAGAAAATTGCTTGATAGTGAAATTTATATAAATATATATGTACACACACACATATATATGCAGATACTCCAATTTTAGTTCTTTTACTGTCTGCTTTTCAAAAGTGCCCTCTATACCCAAGTATATTTCTTGAGTAGGTAGAAAATACTCTTCTGTGAACATACATGTTTCTTTAGTTGAATATGCACAAATGTAAGACATGTAACATTTAAATGTATTATTGCTGCATTTATTTAACTTTTGAATTCAAATTCAATTTTCATATTTGTCAATATGGGAGATTAGTGTTCTTATGCTTCTTCCTATGCTTTTATTTTTCCATTGAGTGTGAGATTCTTTTACTCAGATAACAAGACCATCTGAAGTGTGAGGGATTAGAATTCTTGTAACAACCCAGCAAATGTCTATTACTGGCACTCCCTTTCATGCATGCTCTCTCTAGATTTAGTGTAGGCACTTTGGAGTGGCTTGTCCTCATCTGTCCCAGCTATTCAAGGGAAACTTTTTAGATGCTTCCAGATTTGTGTCACTTAATTGGGGGTTGTCCAACTTGTTATTTTCTGCAAGGATATGTTGTCTCCATAAGCTTTGTCTCTCTCTGTCAGTTCTTAGTATTTTGAAATGTTGAGCTTTGCCATGGCACATTGTTCTCTCTCTTGTCTTTGCTGCAAATTCCCACTTCTCAAGTTTTGCACTATTAAGTCTTAGTTCCTCCTGCAATGTAGCCTTTGAGACTCTGTTTCTCTAGTAGGCCACCTCCTAGTTGTAGTCATCTACCATGTCTGACATGCAGGATTGTTTTTCCTCTGAACTCTGCATTACTCCTGTACTAGCATTCTAGTTTGGGTGTAAGACAAATCACTGTGTGCTGTCTTCATCACTGCTGACCTCTAAAAGAGCTGAGACAGATTTTCTATGTCCAGTTTCTCTATGCCATTTCTATGCCATTGTTTCCATTTGCTAAATGCTTTGCACTTCCTTGCATGCTGTTCTGTTGCTTCCAAAAGCCCTGTAAGAATTCACAGCTCTGTGAGAAGTTTTATTGCCTTCCACTGCCCTTTTCTCATGCAATGGTGCTAGAGCTGTCATAGTGTTGCTGATAAAATATTCAAAACAGCATGGGATGTCATTAAACACACAGAACACAAGCAGTTCATTATTAACTGCTGTAATAGTGTTCAGGCTTCTGTGCTTAGTGCCAGTTTAATGCTTACAGGTTCAGACTTCATCCTTTGCTAAACATTTTTCTTTTGTCTGTATCTGACAAAAGTGTTATAAATATTTTGATGGTTTCTCAGAGTCAGAAGCTGAATTTCCACAAAGCTGGGTCTTAGTGGAGTTATTTTAAACAAGTGCTTTTGTTAGTTGGCTTCTGTCTCCACACTGGATTTCTGGGAGGCCTTTCACACACACAGAAGAAAAATGATGTTAAACCCAGGCTTAGAACACATGCTGCTATAGGATTGTACCAACACTTGCCACAACCTCTGAGCTTTAGGGAAGTGGGATGCATTTTGAAAAGAGTGAAAATAAATGAAGACCAAAGTAAAATACTATTTTAGCTTCCTAAAAACAGATTAGACAAGGGCAAGATGTGTTATAGTATGATTATAAAATAATGATCTGAATCATTACGCTGAAAGAGTTACAACCCATATCTTTCTTAACATGAAAGGCTGGATTGCATTCACGGTAAAAAAAAAAAGCAGCAGCAATGTGACTAATCTCACTATGAACTGCAGCTCTGAGTTAGCTTTAATTTCTGTTATACAGCTGCTCTTCTGACTTGCACGGGTGTTTTATAACCTGAAAACACATGCTCTGCACTATTTTAAGTGTTGAGGATAATGGCAGTGTTCTGAAATACCTTCTCCTCCTTTTGTAGCAGTCAGTATTACTAACAAGACCAAACTTTGCAGATTCAAGTAGTTTTGCCAGCCTACTTGATACTAAGATGATGCTTTTCCTTCCATCCCATCTGTTTCAGTGGCAGCTGCTTCTTCCTTATCCCAATTATATGAGGCCCTTACAGCTTCCTAATCTCCATATCTTCTGTTCTGCTGTCAAAACAATATGCTAAGGAGCCATATCTGCACTAGCCTGGCTCAGGACTGCATTTTCCACAGGGCTTGGGCCAGGTGGCTTGGTGGCAATAACTGGAGTGCAAGCAGAATTTACATCCTAAATGTAGATAGAATCGACCTGCTGAGGTTCCTGAATCTCCTGCCTACACTATATTAATTCCTGTGCAGAAAGCCATTAGAGATTCCAGTGAAAACCTGATGCTTACTCACCCCAGAGCAGTGGCAATTAACTGGGTGTGTTTGTGTACATGTACACGCTAATCTTGAGCGTGGTGACTGATGATAACCAGGATTTAGTAATTGTTTTCTGTAAGGGAAGTAAGGTCTCAAAATCTGATTCAGTTTTCTTTCAGTAACTTTCAAGGTTAGTGCACTTGGAAGTGTATTTCTCCCCAAGTTCTGAACAAAGTCCACTTTAAATTGTAGCAATGCCCACTTTAGTACTTAGTGACGGGAACTGTTAATTTGGAAGGCGGGTGTGGAGGGATATAAAGATACAGTATTCAATAAAGAAGATGAATTTTATTTCTTTCTAGGGGTCTTTATTCCAGCAGACAGGTGACCGTGGAGGAAATGCGTCACTTGCTTGGAAACGTGTAAAGGGATGCAAAACAAATGGTCACAATGGAGTGGAGCAAAAGACAATCATTCTACTATCAACTGGTTGGTATCTTCCTTTCACAGGCACAGGGGGTGGAGGGGCTGTGTGAAAGAGAACAGTGTGACCCAAACTATCCACACTTAGCTCCTTAGGGACAGCTCTGGAGGAGAGGTTAAGCATGGTGAATAAAGTGCACTTTTTCTCCTTCCCCTCCTTCTTTAGACATAGCAAGTAAACTCCTAGGGCAGTCGATGGATGAGAGTGGACTCCCCCAACTCACGAGTTACGACTGCGAAGTAAACGCTCCCATACAAGGCAACAGAAACCTGCTACAGGGGGAAGAACTGCTCAGAGCTCTGGATCAAGTTAACTGAGCTTTCACAAAACTTGTTCCTTTTTTGGACACTGGTGAATCATCACCTAAAGCAGTCTATTTATATTTTCTATATCTGATTTTAGAAGCCTGGCTACAGTACTGCACTAATTCAGTTAGTTCAGTTTTGATCCCCTTTCTACTTATTTTGACAGTCTTTTTAATATGTTCTTTATGTAACAATAACTCAAACTATAGCACATTTTTATAATTCTTTGGTACATACACTTTTAAGTCCATTACATTTAAAACACACTTGCAATAGCAGCTTTGAAATATGCACCTGATTTAAAAAAAAAACTATTTATTTTTTGGCTGGGGAGTTGGTCACCAAATCTTATCATTAGTAAAATGTCAACACAGGAAAAACTGGCAATACTTCCATCCTGCTTTTCATAGGTAGTTGGAAGACTTGTGCTCTCTTACTCTTTCTGTTCAAGTAAGTTTTTTATTTTAATAGTTTTTATAAGAAACAACAATGCTTTGCAGCGGTGCATTGTAGCCACAATCGCACAATATATTTTCTTAAAAAATACCAGCAGTTCCTCATGCAATATATTCTGCATTTATAAAAACTAGTTTTTAAGAAGAATCTTCTTTTGTTTGCCTATGAAAACATGTTTAAACCTCTGGATTATGTCATTATTTTAGTCACGTTGTAATATAAATTGTTCTTAAATGCTGTCTTATGCTTTTGACTTCAGTGAGTGTGGTTAGTCAAAGGAAAGGCTTTATCTGGAAAGGGCTAGCAGCATTTTATTTGGATACGTTCTCAATTTAGAGAAAGTTTGATGTTTTAAAGTAGTCACTTTGCCAGCTTAAAAAAAAAAATCCCTGCCTGTAGTTGTTGAAGTTAATGCTAATATTGTGTATGATCTTAAATCTAAATGTTCAGCTTACCCTGTGTGGTATAGGTGATATTTCAAGCAGATTGTAAAACATCTTGCATTGTTAGCAAACTTTTATCTAGTACATCATTGAGTTGCTCAATATTTTGATGTTTTGGTTTTATGCACCTTGTTGCTATTAACATCCGTATGTTTTCATGTAGATTTCAATAACTTGAATATATTTAGAAGCCTTTTTATTTAGAAATATATAGTTGTCACAAACATCTTATTTTCCTATATGTACTGTACAAAACCTTCATTCACTCATTCTTTTGCTCTTTGTGGTTGGATCTAACACTAACTGTATTGTTTTCTTACATCAATAAACTATATGTGGACCAGGCCCCCTTGGGGAGTGTGTTATCTGAGAGAAATGAGATAATTTATATTTTTGTTAGTGGTTATTGTTCATCCGTGTTCCCTTTTTAACTTAGAGTTGATTGGAAATCACTGCTTCGTTATTTTGATTGTAACATCTCTGCATTAATTATTTGAGCCTATTCAGTACTGAAGTCTCCTAGACAGTGTTGTACTACCACTCACCAAAGACTTTACACTTCTCAACCTGTTGTCACACCAGTGAGCAAACCTGAGAGCGAGGAGGCAGCGGTTTTGTTTTACTTTAGAGCAGAAAGATTTGTCTTTATGAACACCTTAAAGGCTTGTCTCTGGAAGCTTTATCAAGGTAACACAGGAAAGCAGGAAAACGTAAAATTAATGGGAGTGACTGATCTGAGATGGATTTTTGTCACAAACTCCATGATTAAAAAATTAAGCTGGTACTTGATAAAACTTGCTCTACATCCTTGTGCTGTTGACTCAGTGACTTTCCTCATTTTGCTGTCACAAAACACAATGCTGCTGGTGTAACCCTGTATTGTGTAAATATGGTCAAGATACTCTGTGCATTCTTCAAGCTATTTAAAAAAAACTTATCTCAATGTAAGTAATTATTTGTGGAGTGTCACAGGAATTACTTTGGTTTTATGTTGTAAACGTTTTGGTTTCATTGCACTGTGTTGAAATCAATGTAATAGTACATAAGCTTAACCTGTTCTCTGAAATTACTGTTTCACTGAAAGGAGCACTTTCCAAACTGCCACAACTGTGTGAAACTAAAAGGACACTCTTAGCTACCAAAAAAAAAAAAGATAAAATGATAAGGCACTGGGCAACAGAAGATGGTTGCACACTTGTTAAAGTTTTGAGTGGAAGGTGCACAGAGAGCAGAAGGTGTGTAGGGGTGGTCAGCTAGAGCTGAAGCTTCATGCAGAGAACTTTTTCACTCGTAAACATTTTGAGTGCAGCCTGTAAAGCTTACAAAGTTCTCTGTCTGAAAGCAGCAGAGCCCCAGCCTGCCTGCTGTGTGAGGTCTCTGGGCTGGCATTCTTTCCATGGCATTTCTTTCTCTGTCAGCAGTTAGGAGATTTAAATAGTGAAGTCGAGTAAAGCCCCCACTGTTTAGGGCATCCCTCCTGCTTAGCTCTGCAGGGATTGATGTGGTGCTTCTGTGAGACAGGGGAGAGTCTTGCAGGCAGCTGAAAGGTGCAGATTTGTCAGTTCCTCTTCAGTGTAGTTTAAGAGGGCAAGTGACCCACATGATTTGTAATTATGAGCCTGCTGGAATCAGAGAAGGGTTTGGGTTGGAAGGGTCTTTAAAGGTTCACCTTGTTCCAACACCCCTGTCATGGGCAGGGACCCCTTCCACCAGACCAGGTTGCTCAGAGCGCTGTCCAACCTGGCCTTGATCATCTCTGATCTTAATGCCAGCAGCTGTGAATGTAACTGAGCCACATTTCATCTAAAAATCTTCTCAATTCTCACATTTTTTACTCTGCATTAATAACAAGGGATTTGGTTTACTGGGCTGAACTGCAGGAGCTGTCTTGGTTTACTCTAGGGGAAAAACAACCTAACAAAACCCCACCAAACCTGCCAGAGACGCTGAACAAGGCATGGAAAAGTAACAGTAATTGCCCTGGCCTTGTAAGAGCTTTGCTAAATGCAGATACCAGTCTGCAAAACCTAGAAGTACTTTTCAGTTGCTTTTTTTTGGTTTCTCTTTTACTATCTTTTTTTTTTTTTCTTAGACTCCAGGAATACACAGTCTGATTCCAAACCTAAAGTGGAGGATAAGCTTCTAGAATAAATTACTTCCTAAATGTTTTCTTAGGGATTTTGAATACTTTCTTTGCTGACTTGCTGCCTTTTTTAAATATTGAGGCACTACATTCGAAATTAGGAGGAAATTAATGACTGTGAGGGTGATGAGATACTGGCACAGGTTTCCCTGAGCAGCTCTGGATGCCCCATCCCTGGGAGTGTTCCAGGCCAGGCTGGATGGGGCTTGGAGCAAACTGGTCTGGTGGAAGCTGTCCCTGCCCATAACAGGGGATTGGAACTAGGTGGGTTTTAAGGTCCCTTCCAACCTAAACCATTTTGTGGCTCTGTGATTTTTTTTTCTTTGCCATTAGTTGTAATGAAGAAACTGTGGGTAAATACAGTGTTTATTCCTGCATTTAGAACATGCTAATTACGTGAAAATGATGAACTGGGGAGAATAACAAAGTCAGCTTCCAGGTTTTCCTGACTACATCAGTAGTCAAGCCAGGCCTTCTTCAGGGCACAGTACAATTACTATTTTTACATACGGATTTTAATTGATGTTTTAATCATCAACAGTGATGATTTTGTTAAAGGGTAAAGGAATTTTTAAACAAGTATTTATGATGACATAATCCATTCCTTTACCTGAAAGTAGTTACATTTAACTACAGCTGGAACTCCCCAGAAGTCACTTCAGTATGCTGTGCAATAACTTATCTTGGGTGTAAGAAACTGAGCAAATTAAGGTAGCCTGGAGTCCAAAGTACCCCTTGCTAACAGACCTTCCTCCCACCCAGTGAGAGTGACTTGGACTCTGGTGATCTTTGAAAACCTTCAGGTGAAATGGAAACAACTATTAAGTTTCCTTCCTTTGGTGTCTGTGTACAGACATTAAAGTCTCCCAAAGTACTTACTGAATTACAGAATGGCAGATTAGGGCCCAAAAGAACCATTACACATAACACTGGTGACAGTTTTAAAGACTTCAAAGCTTAGTTTGGATGAAATGATCAGCTGTGCTTCCACTGAAATACAGCTGTAGGGTCTAATAATTCTGATGATTACAGGTTAGACTATTGCATATTTAATAGTAATTTTTCATTACTTAAAGAGCTGTTTAATTAAACAGCCAAGCACTGGCAGCTAAGGGCAGTATCTGCTGGCAAGTGTTCTCCCTGTTCCACTGCTGAGTGAACCTTTCCCAGCAGTGCAGTGGGATCTGGGAGCATCCTGCCACTGTGAGCCAGGCTGGACATGCCCCAGCTCAGCCATCTGTTCCCAGTCCCACTGCTGCCCTGCCCCTGGACACAGCACACATCTCACTCACACGTCACTGCACTTAGGCACATTATTCAAACTAATTGTCCAGCATGAAAATAAACACTTCACAGGCCAGGAGTACTTTTTAGGAAGGCCATTTTCATAGGAATTCCACATGAGCTGGGTATCCAGCTTTCATTAAAAATACTATTAGTGACTGAAGTCCCTGGAGAGCTCCATTCTGGAGGACTGTGAGTTTTGATCCAAATTCTATAAATGAATCATGATTTTCCTTCTGCTTCCCTGTTTACCTTGAGCAAGTTACCAAAAAGTTAAAAGAGTTTGCTACTGGATTTATACAGTACAGTAGATTTTGTGAATAATAGCAGTATTCTCTCATGAAGAAGTGGTATATTTTAATGGAATTCTTTTTTGGAACCAAGTACAACGTATTGCAATTGATATTTCTCTTGAAACATTTTGACGTACTTGTGACTGTATTTCTTTTTGATTGTGTAACAGTATAAAATTCAATAAAAGAGAGGGTTTGTTTCTAACTGGTGGCATCTGTGATCTGTCTGTTCATCCCTTTCCCCTGCTGTAAAAGGGCAGCCTGTTGTAAAGTCAACTAAATAACCACTGTGCAGAGTAACAAACTCCTTGCAGGTTTGAGACTTTACTGTCTGCTGTCAGAAATTTGGGCACCAAGCAGACATGTGGTCACAGTCCCAAAAGCATTGCCATATTTTAAATACAATATAAATATATAATATTTATACATACGCTGAATCCTATTCACCCTAGACAAGTGGTGGTTATCTCACCTGAATTAAGCAGACCACATGCATGAACAAAAGAGATTGAACATACAATTGAACAAGTTGGACATGGGGATGGTGTGGGATCCTGTGGGAAGCCAAAGGGAGAGAGAGAGCAACAGAGACAGAGGGACAGAGAACATTTATGAAGCCTCTTGGATTAATCACACCAAGAATGCCCTTAGTAACAAAACAGAAATTTGTTTGAATCCACAATCACTTCTCCAGGTGATTTCAGTTGCTGTCAGTACACACACATAACTTGACATGAACTCGTGGCTCCTGCTGTCCTGTTAAATCAGTGCCACTTCCTATTGCACAGATTAAAAACCTTTTGCAAGGTTTTTGCTCTTTGGGAAGTCTGAAAGCAGAAGTCCTGTGCCAGTAAAGCATAATCCTGTTACCTGTTATTAGCAATAGGTTTGTATATACAAAGCTGGAATAAGCTATTTAATAAAACATAACCATGACTTATTTTCATGAAAATCGATCAAAACATGATTTATTTTCAGGTATTCAATTTGAAAACGTGTACCAATGCAATCATAGAAGGTATTAAAAATAAAAAGGGTTGGTTTATGCCATATACACCTAGAAAATCCTGTTATATCAATGCAGGATAAATGGCTTTTAAGTTGCAATTTATAAAGTAGGAATTAATAGGGCAAACACAATTTTATCCTTCTGCTTAGTGGTTGAATATAAAGAAGATACAGTAACCAGAACACTCTTCCTTACATCATCTAATTTTTTTTTTTTTATCCTGGAAGGCATCAATTAAAAATTAAATGTCCTAATGAAAAATCTGAAGGAGCACTGAAAACACAATTTATGAAGAAGAATATTAACTAGCCTAAAAATACTGTATTTAATTTTATATACCACACAAGGGGAATTATACAAAGAGATCCTGTAAATTTGTTTTGTTCCACATTTTCATTCTTTACACTGTACCCAAACTGTCTGCAAGGGAAGACTTAGTGCGTGTTAACATGGGCACAACAGCCTCATCCTCACTACATCTTGCATCATGCAGCCCCATCTGCCTTAGGGAACAAAATAATTCCATATAGTGTTCCTTGAAACACTGTCCCTGAGAAATCACCCCAATCACTGCACGCTTCAAATACAAAAATCAGAAAACACATTCAAGCTTCACAAATTCAGCATCACTCCAGAGCCAGGCTCCTCCACTCCTATTAAATTAGGGGAGAACTCCTGTAACTAAATAGGGCTTGGCTTGAGCTGGATGTAATGATGAACCACTTCATGACGTGTCAATTTTAAGTTTCTGGTGCTTTGAATCCTTAAATCCACTGAGGGGGGAGCACATTATATCTCTTTTCCTAACAGCATTGGTTTCAAAATCAGTACAATCTGTTGAAGTCAGGGTCACGTACTGGATGGACGGGGTCACTGCCCTACATCTCTAAACGTGAATCCAAATGAGAGATGAAAATGTCTTTTCAGAAAAAGGCAAAAAGTGCAAACCAAACCCCAGCAGCTGCTAAACGCTGTCCAGTACATATGGAACAGCTCTGCAAATATTTCTGTTCCTATAGTCAATGCCATTGGCAACCAGTGGTGCTCAGAGGCAACAGCTGCTCAGCCGATGGCCATTCACCTCCTAATAAAGGCTGCTAAATGTTGGATTCCAGCAACCTTTTGGGAAACACAACAAAAATGGAAAGATGCTTGCGTGCCTGAAGCACTGTGGAAGCTCCTGACATTGTAGGAGCTGACAGCTTGATGCGCCTTGCTGGAAGGAGCGACCTTTGGATCAATCAGTTGATGCTAATGGTGAACTGGAGAACATCACGGCGCCGTAGCCAGCAGAACCCAACATTCATTTTGCAGCTCGTGATTGTTTGAGAAAGGCAAATGTGAATTTTTAACCCGGTCGCGCGGAAAACTCCTGCAGGTTTAAACATCCCCAAGGCACCACGCAACGCTCCATCCCGCGCGCATTCCAGGCTTTCCCTACAAGCCGACTGCCACCCGTTCAGGGTCCCCCTGCGCAGGGGGGATCTCCCACCTGCCGAGCCCGCAGCCCGTGGGCGCCCGGGCGCTCTCCTGCCCGGCGCGGGACCGCTCCCGGCTCAGATGCCGCTGTCCAGCCGCGCTCCCAAGCTCCGCAGCCAAGCCCCGACCGCAGGGGCGATCACCTCAACACCGCCTTGAAACGCGAGCCCCGTCCCTGAACCCTCTGGGGAGGCGCCGGAGCGGCTGCGGAGCCTCCTGGGCACCACCACCGGCTCCCCCGGGAGATTGCCCGCCCCCGCCCCGAGCGCTGCCC
>VZRZ01001923.1:663725-677826 GCA_013398175.1 Climacteris rufus | reverse complement strand
TGCGGAGGCTGCAGACGGCAGCGCTGAAGCCCCGCGCCCCAAGAGCATCCCCGGGATCTCCGGGGCTGTGGTACCGCGGCACCTGCCCGAGCGGCCCCGCCGCTGCTCCTGCCCACCCCAACCGCTCATTCCCGCCCGAACGCTGCGGATTGTGCACCGGGACCAGACAGGGACGCGCTACTCGGAGAGGATTTTTGCCCGTGGGCCGGGCTCACCCTCCACGGCAGGGGCGAGCCCGGGGCGGGCGGAACGAGCGCCCGTCACCGACGGGACCTCGCCGCACATCACGGGCGCCGGGGCCGGAGCGCGGACAGAACACCTCCGCTCCCTGCCCGGGCAGCCCGAGCCGCTCCTCAGCCCCTCCCGACCCGGGCCGTGCGCAGGCGCCGCGGGGAGGTGGCGGGGCGGGTGCGCATGCGTGGGGCAATCGCGGGGTCGGCGCCATGAGCGCCGTGCCGGGGCTGAAGGAGGACTGCGAGGAGCTGCTCGGCGCCTTCCAGCAGGCAGACACCGTCCGCTTCGAGCGCTTCGCCGAGCTGTGGCGGGAGCGTCGCTTCCACACCATCTTCCAGTGAGTGAGGCAGGCGGGCTCTCGGCCGCCCTTTCCCCTCGGCTTCCCTCGCGATGCCCGCAGCCCCCCCTGCTCAGCTGCCCCGCGGGGGGACGGGAGCCCTCACGGGGGGTGTGAGTGAGCCGTGTGCCCCCTCAGGCCTAGCCCAGCCAGAGGTTTGCCCGCCTGGGGTCCGAGTACACGGCAGTGAAGGGTCGGCCCCTGTGTGATGCTGGGAAAGAATTTTTAATTCAGTTTATGTCGCGCATTGGTAATGTGCGTGATTTGAGCGCTGATTCCTCAGGGAGCCTGATGCAAACCTCACAGGTTGAAAAGTATGATTGCAGGACATTGCATGTTTCACAGAATCACAGAATAAGCTGAGTTGGAAGGGACCCACGAGGATCAGGGAGTCCGGCTCCCGGCCCAGCACAGGACACCCCGACAACCCCACCCTGTGCCTGAGAGCATTGTCCAGACGCTCCTGGAGCTCCGGTGCCGTGACCGCTGCCCTGGGGAGCTGTTCCAGTGCCTGATTACCCTCTGCGTGAGGAATCTGTTTCTAACATCCAACCTAAACCTCCCTGACACAGCTTCAGGCCGTTCTCACCACGGAGAAGAGATCCGTGCCTGCCCCTCCTCTTCCCCTCACAAGGAAGTTGTAACTCCGATGAGGTTCATCTGTGTGAGAGCTTAAGGTCTGTCTTTGAACATTTCCCAGAACGTGGGCCCTATGACCGTATGCCCGTGTGTGATCCTCTTCCTGTTCTGTGCAGGGCCAGGAGTTGGACTCGAGGATCCTTGTGGATCCCTTCCTGTGGAGGACATGCAACGAGTCTATGTTTTTAGAACATTTAAAGCTTGTTTCTGCATGATGGATTTTCTAAAGCCTGCAATTTTATGTTTACTTGGTATAACATGCTGCTTTTGTTGTTGTTTGCTTTAGTGGTAGAATAAGAGCTCTGGAGAGGAATAAGCTCACAAAGAAGACTCTAGAACTGGCCCAGCAGTACTTCTTGCCTCCCTATGCCTTCCAGATCCGAGTTGGTGCTCTGTACCTTTTATATGGACTCTACAATGCCCAGCTTTGTCAGCCCAAACAAAAGGTAATTCTTCCTGGGATTTTATTCTCAGGAGATACTAGACATAAGATATGTGGCATACTGCTGTCTACTGTGTCATCATAAAAGGTTAGGACATTTCCTCTCTCTTTCTTAAAATAAAAATACTTAATACCAGGTTGGAAACTTTGGGTAAGGTAGGGTCAGTGAATGTGTTCATCAGCTGTGGGATGAACCCTATTACAGCCTGAGTTATTCTTTAGAAATCCAAGAGAATGAAGACTGACTGAATTACTTCCAGTTCCTGATAACCAGAGAAGGAATTCATAAGTAGTTTGAGAGGGTGACTGCCTGAATGACATCCCTCCTTGCTGCTTTTAGGATAGGAGACCACTGTATAAAGGAGTTGGAAACTCAGTGCAAGGAGAAGTGGTTTGCTTGGTAACTGTGTGATACATGTGTGCACATGCAAAATTGAGTCCAAATTCTTTAAATAACAAACTGAATTTGGACTAGTCTACAGTGATGCCATGGTGTCTCGTATTTTGAGAAATCAATACCTTTCATGAAGGTGAATTTAGGCAATTTTGTAGCCACTGCCTTATAGCAGCTGTAAGAGACTGTATGAGTTATCAAGGAAGTTAACTTAAGTAGAGAGAAAGTGAGGTGGGCAGAGTGGATGTGACAGGAGAGAAAGGAAGAAATAAGGGAGAGATACATTTATGAGCATTTCAGTGACAGCACATCCTTGTTTCCTAATCACTGGTGAATGGGAGTCTCCTTGGGGCAGACTATTCACACACTTCAGAATGTGAAGAATTAATGTGTTCAAATGTCAGAAGGGACTTGTGTTCCATGTCACTGTCAAAGAAAGCTGCAGTGAGAAGATTTGACACAGCAGTTTAATAAGCTTATCTGCATAAAATGTTGATAGTAATAACAAATGCTGTAGTAGGGTCCTTTCTGCAGTTCTGTGATCATGTGCCATGCTACCCCCTGGACTGCAGGTATTGTCTGTAGTAGAACATGATCACAGCAGTCAGCTGAATTAATCTCTATTTGTTGAAATGTTGGTGTAACAGTATAAATTTTTTTTGTTGCAGATCAGAATTGCACTCAAGGATTGGCCTGAAATCCAGAAATTTCAGCAGGATCTTATTGACTCCCAGCACTATGATGCAGCCTATATCTTCAGGACACTGCGGCTTGCCAGAGCCTTCCATTTCACAGCCATGCCAAAGCTGGTGAGTTACTACATTAATAACTTATATTTGTAAATAAAATACCCTCATCTTTCAATGCCTGACAGTTCAACAGTGTTTGTGGTTAGTTCAGCCTTGAGACTGTGTTGAAATGTAATATTCTCCAAATATTACATAGGGAGGTGATGTAGAGCTTAGAGGGTGTTTCAGTGCTTCTCACCTGAAAGTACTTTTTTAGCATCTCATGTTCTTATTAGTTTTGAGATGTCTTACCAGTGATGGAAATGAGTCTGGGTGCTGGATTAAATTCTTGAGTAGAGAATAATTTGTGAAAAGTGCTGACTCTGAGCACTGGACAGCAAAGCTGTTGTTGGTGAGGTGGTTTTATGCCTTTCAGCATCTCTCATCTCCTGATTGATGGATATGCAGTAAGAATTCTCAAGAGGAGGTGCCCATTTAAGTTTTCTTTTAGGTTACAATCATTGTCTCTTGTTTTAGCTGACCTACAGAACTAAGAAGAAGATTGAGGAAAATTATTTTAAAGAAGAATTTAAGGACCCAAGTAACAGAGTAAACAGCCTCATCACTAATGATGTATTGGAGGTACAGTAACTTTTAAACTACAGATTAATCTATGGAGTTTGATTTGTTTTGATTCTTCTGTTGTCCAAGAGCTATAACTTATCTAATCAGCACAGTCTTGTCCTTTGTAAGCCTCTTACGGAATGCAGACCAGGGTGAGAGCCTGTAATTTTACCAGACACTCAGAAACATGGCATTTAGTTTGAAAGAATTGGTACCTTTTTCAAAACTGAAATATGCTCTAATGTTTTGGGGGTTTGCCTCTGTTGGGGGTTTGCCTCTGTAAGATGGAAATGGGGAAGGGTGTAAATGGTTGTCACTTAGAGAAAAATGGAAAATGGGGAGGAAGCATGTTTGTTTTGATATGTCTGCAGGTTGCAGGTGGAGCATTGATACTTGTGGGAATATAAATTTACTTATCTGCAAGTTTATAGTCTTCTCTCACCTTAATTTCTCCTTTCAGAACTTGGTTTTGTTTATTATGTAATACATTGTGTAAAAAATGGAATAATTTAAGCCAGGTAAAGGTTCTTCTATTGCTCACTATGCAACAGATCTTTCTTTACAGGTGTTTTCATTTATTGCTGGCAAATGTGTATCAGTAAGGTTGGCTGCAGTGGTGCAAAACAAATGTAAATGTTTCCTCCATAAGAATGAAAATAAACCACAGTATCAGAATGAAACCTCTATGCACACTGATCCTGAGTAACCTGTTTAGTTCAAATACTGCAGGATATTCTTTCCTTTGCTTATTTGATGGGTCAGTGCTAGGTAGCAGGGTTGCTTGGCTCCCTAAAACTTAACTGATCTAACTCAGCAGTTTCTAACAGTCCTGCTGGTCCAGTGGGTTCCTTAGAATGGTTTGTGTAGCCCTGGGTTTGCACAAGGAGGACTAATATTACTTTACTTCTGGAATCTCCTTTTTTTTCCACTGAAAAGACACTCTTTTTTTGAAATAACTTTAGGAGCTGATGAATATTCATGACCACTATCAGAAAATGAAGTGTGTCATTTCAGCTGACAAATCCCAGCCAGACAAGGCCCTGAGCTTGATAAAAGATGACTTTGTGGTGAATCTCAGAGACATGACCTTGGAGCATCAGGAATGGCAGCAGAACAGAATGGTAGGTAGTAGCAACCATTATGCAGTGGCAGCTTAGCAGACTGGGTGAACATGTAAGAACTGGATTGCTTGGTGTGGTTACCTGTGAGCTGGTAAATCTCAGACTGAAGGAGAAGGAACTGGAACACTGAAGGAATGGAATGAGTAAAAGCAGAGGCAGAGATCTGGTTTGGAGGAGAGGACTTGTGTGTGGTCCTGCCTCTGGGATAGCACAGCTGACTGCTGGGAGCTGAGCCCTGAAGGTGTGACTGAGGGGCAGTGTTAATTTGACCTCATGAATTACCTGTCTAACTCATTCTTGGATCAAAGAAAGGCCACAGTGTAAGGTCAATGAAGAAAATGGGCATGTGTGCAAATACTTGTTCTGGTTTTTCCAGTTCTTGGATTTTTGCTGTCTTATATATGACAGATGGTTAAAGAACAATGTTGATTTTCCCCACAGAAATTATTCCGAAGTGCAAAAGAAACTGATGAAACAGAAAACAAAAAGAAAGAAGAGACTTTGCTGCAATCAGAGGTAAGAAAACTGAACTATTTTGCTGCATTTTTTGACTTCAGATCACAGCCTAAGCAGTGTAGGTCAAAGCTTGATATGACAAAATAAGTTCCAGGGACAGCTAGTGGGGCTGGTTGCTTGGCTTTATTTTTGACTCATGGTGTTTTCTATTGAGCTGTGAGCATTTCCTGCTATGGCAGCTCTTTGATGCTCATAATGAAAACTCGCTCAGGTAAGGAGGAAAAAGAGTTGTGTTAAACTTCTTTATGCTTCCTGGAGTTTCAACTAAGTGCTGTATTTGTTTGTTATGCTACAGAATTGTCTCATGTTGCACTTGTCTGCTTATTTTAACTTTGAATTTGAGTAAGATGGGAGGTTTCAGATTTGATTTTTTCTGCCTGGGCTTTGTAGGAGTGTAGGCAACCAAAACTGTGCTCTGCCTTTTTGATGAAATTTGAACTTTTTTTTTTTCTGAAGTAGCATTTTGGTGACATTTGAATTATCTAGAACTATAGAGTTAGAGCTGTAGTGAGATATTGCTCAAGTGACTGCCTGATGTGAGGTCTCATTTCAGTACTGCTATAATAGAATAAGAAAACCTTTCTGACTGAACTCTTGTTTCTTTGCAGGGTTCTGAAAGAGCAAATGCCCTGGCCAGAATCAAGTACAAGTCATACTCTGCAGTTGTTGAGGTAGGTATAAAATTTGATAATAGGGATGTATTTATTTTTCAAGAGCAGGTTTAAGTACCAGTTTAATGTAAATGTTGGGTCAAAAAGGAATGAGTTAAAATTGTGCTTTGTAATTCAATTTTTGAATGTTCTAGTTTTCCTAACACAGTAGGGAAACCCAAAGCTCTTATTATTCTTGTCAGATTTATGGAACAGGGCAGATAAGGCCTGTGCTTGGGGGGTTTTGATTTACAAGGTGTCTTTTAATGCCCACACTCTGTTTAAGTAGGTGGAATTTTAAGGAAATGTAATAAAAATACCTGAGAGTTTAATTGCTCAGATTCCTTGAATCTTAGATGTTGGAATCTTGGAAGATGCTTGTGAGGATGGAACTTGGGAGTTTAAAGTCAGTTGCAAGTTCTTGGAAATAGTGTTTCAATAGCTTCTCCTCTAAAAAATGTGGTTGGCTTGTCTTTGTCTTAGCAGGCCTGTGAGAAATATCTCAACTTCCTCTGTTTATCAAAATCTCATATTGAAAACTGTGTTATTAAATGAAACAGAGCTCTGGGTTTTATAACATTACACACTTGTGAGTATGCAGTGATGTTTTCTAGATGATGGTAAGGCGGGTTTGCAGAGCAGCAGGTTTTGGAAATGTTCCTTTGGTGTAGGGGAGTGCAACATGGTGTGGGTTGGTAGTAACAGAGAATGGATTGGGATTTAATGAATGTTTCATTATCTGCATTTTAAGTTACACACCCTCTAAATCATAGAAGGGCGTTGTCCTGTTAAAACTGAGCAGGAACTGTTGGGAATCCTCCCTCCCTCTTTCCCCTTCTGTCCCCTCTCCACCCTGACATCGAGTTGGTGCTTTGGTCCCTGCTGGTTTATCGAGTGAGCACTGCTGCAGAGGTTCAGCTGTTTTGGTGTCACTCCTGTGTTTGGGGTTTAGGTGTCCAAGTCCAGGAGACATCGTCAGGTGCAGTTGGAATCCTCTGGGTCGGGCTCCGGTTGTGGGAAGTCTCCAAGTCGAAGTCAGAAAACCAGTAGGAGACCACAGCCAGCCAGGAGAGGAGATTCTTCAGGAGTCAAAGGTATTTCTCCATTGCATCCATGGCCTGGAGAGCCTGCAGAAGTTTATCCATTGCTTTGCTAGCTGGGGCAGCTGGGTTAAACTTTGCTGTTGATCAGTGGAACCCGTGGGGAATTACTTGTCCTAAGGAAATTGTCCTTCTGATATCCAGCTTTTAAACTAATAGAAGCTAATCTGCCATCTAAGTTTTTTGTTTAGTCCTTATTTGTTAAAGGTTAAATTAAATTAAACAGCCAAATAGCTTTCAATTACCTTTATTTTTTGAATTATTTTTATTTAGAAGATGGGGATTTAATTTCAAAGTTCCAAACTCTGTCTTCAGACTTGCTTAGCCTCTGCTATTTGAACAAGTTCTGAGAAAATGAATCCCTCTTCAGAGAGGAGCTTTATACAGTGTTGCCTTTCCTTGACTTTAAAAGAGTAGATGAAGTGTTGAGGAGGAATAAGGGCATTTTGAATTCTCACTGGACAGAGTTGGTGATTAATTTGCTTTAAATTGGTAGTGTTAATTACTTGTTATTGAAGGTTTCTTAGTGAGCTGTATTGAAGGTACTGTGAAAAGTAGGTTTGTCTACAGCAGGTGACCAGAATGTCAGGAGAGCAGCAGTGAACGATATTTTAACTGCTGGATGGGGGATGTAGAAGCAAAACCAAAAACTGACAGTTTTTCCTTAAAATCTGTCTGCAGGTGAAATGGAAGTGGCAAAGGAAACTGTTACTCAGCATATTGGGATGCCAGTCATCATAGAAGAGAGCTTGGATGAAGGAGGTAAAATCATTGGAACTCAGCAAACCAGTGACTTGTTTTTTCATAGCTCTCTGCTGTATTTTTCTGGAGCTAAAGCTGATATTTTGGGTTATGTCTTGCTGCTTTGCAAAAACTAGATGTGGGTTTAGCCTGTAAATTGTTGCATGAAAATTGAAACTTTGAAACACTGTGGCAAAATGCCAAGAGTCATGTTTTCCTACAGAGATTTCATCACAGTGTGTTCAAAGTTGAAGTTGGTGCAGCTAAAAGGAGTCTCACTCTTCTGTCATACAAGTTTGTCTTGAAGATTCCATTGTGTAGGGAAAAGTGGTTTTTTTGGTCACTCACCCACTTAGAGAAAATGCCTGTGCTAATAATTCTGGGAACTTAATAAAGAATAGCCCTTGCTGCCCTCACCTTTGCTGAGGGGACAGAGAACATTCCCCTCTAGCCTTAGTTTCAGCTGGGCAGTGTTTCAGGGACTGATCTCCAGTGCATCCTCTGCTGTGCTGGAAGCTGACATTTTAATTTGGAAGCAATTAAAGCACATTGCTCAGTGCTGATAGTGGAGTTGCTCTGCTAAAGCATCAAATTGAGATGTTGGATGATACTGAGCTGCTCTGCAACTCAGAAGCTTCAGGGTCTGTTCTCAGTTGCTTGAGGAGAACATGGCCCAGTACAAAGAAGATTTCATCCTTTACCTTGAGGTACCTTATTTAGCTGTGCCCTGGGAGAGCCTTTGCTGCCATGTCTCAAACATGAGAGGTGTTCCTGGGAGAAGAACTGGCCAGCTAAAAGCAGGATTTCCTCTGGCACTCCTGGCTACTCTAAGGCTGATGGGTTTTGCTTTCGTAGTGAAAGGCAAACTTGATAGACCAGAGATGCTGGTTCTTAACCTGAAAAGAGGATTTAATTAGGTGGCTTAAAGGGGGAGCAAAGGGTTAAGTACAACTGCTGGAAAGATTTAATGACATAAGTGAGCATGAGCAGTATATTTTTGCAGTTAATTTGCTATCCAAAATTGTATATAATGGAAGGATATTTCATACAAGGGAGTGTAATAACTATTAAAATACATTTTTAGTGATGTAGCACACTTATAGTTGCTCTTTTTCGAAGCAAAAGAGCATCTTGTAGTACTGAACTGAGATTATTGGTCATTTTTATTTGTAGACAGTAGGACGTGATTCAGTTTTAATTGGTCAGATTGAAGGCTCTGTAGTGCATCTAATATTGTACTTTGTTTACTTTTCCTTCACTTTTCCACTTGTTGTGGACAAAAAGTTTATTTCTAAGTCAGGAACGTTCCCTGTGTCTCAGAATTTTCCAGTAAATTCTGAAGCATTAAAAATACCCATAAGCAGTCTCCTCAGGTATTTTGTGAGTATTCCATTTGTCAAATTCACAGCAAAATCTGAAAGGTGTTCATGAGGAGCAGGAAGCTCTCGAGATGGAATCAGTTTCGAAGCACAGTATTCTTCAGTGGAATGTCACTTGATACTTTGAATTATAGTGTGCTGTAGAATCTAGAAAGATTTGTTGTTTTTTATTTACATATTTAAACATGGGTAGAGTGTTTGGGAGGGGATCTCAAGAACTTATGTAGTTCATTTCCTGTGATGGATAGAGTTAATTCTACTTGAACAATTCTCAGGTGGGAAGATGGATTTAAAAGCTTCTAAAAAAACCCTCTCTGTATTTCCTTTCAGAAACATCTCTCCCCAAGAGGAGAAGACGGTAGAGGAGCCATCTGGAGAAGCACTAATGTTAGTTTTAATGACAAAATGAAAATGTCAGAGGTAACACCAAGTGCTTGTTTTGGATATCTTTGAACATAAAAGAAGTGTCTGGGACCAGAACTACAGGTGCTGCTGGAATTCTGGTAGTGACTGGGATACCTCAGCTGTCTCCTGGTGCAACACCTGGTGGCTTTATTTACCTGGTGCAGGCTTCTCTGGGAGACAGAGGTGCTGTGTCCATCTGAGATGGAAAGAGAAGGTGGTGGCTTCTCACATGTAGCTTGCACTTGTAAGCTGTCACATGGAACTCTTGTTGATCTGCAGTGAGAGTCTGAGCTGAGACTTATAAGAACAGATCACAAAATATTTGCCCTTATGAGATGTTTGTAGTGTTTCATTTCTGAACATAAAGTTATTGACTGTTGCAAATCAGTGCAATAAATTATTTTTCACTGTTGACTTGCTCCATTTTACAGTGTGTGACTTCACTTTATCACAGTTTGATCCCACACATGTGGAAATGAACTTGCTGATAAGCCTTTTGTTGTCCCCTGTCTCCAGCAGATCTGGAGCTATTGTGTTTTCAAATGGAGAGATGCAAAGGGTGTTTATTAATTCTGCAGATAACCCTAAGCTGTACAAGGGCAGGACTGGAATTCAAAATGCTCTTTATAAATTGGAGGGGAGTAGACAAAGTGGGTGTGGAAATAAACACAGAGCTCAGTACTGAGAACAGGCATAGGATGGGGAAATGTTTGCTGGGCAACAGTGCAGCAGAAAAAGCAGATGGACTAAGAATCATCAGCTGGAGTGTAAACAGCTAAAACCTGGAGACTTTGTGTCACTCAGCCCTGAAAGGCTGTAGCCTCCAATATCCCCATCTGACCACAACAATTTAAGAAGATTTGGATAGTTTTTCTCCTTGGAATTTCTCCAGTTGATCACAGCTGTTCTTTCCAGAAGGGAGTTGAGGAGTCCTTTTCTACGAGAAGAAATATAAAATTAAAATTATTTTGAATATAAAAGGAATGTAAAATGAATGAATTAGTTTGGTAGTATGATTCTCAAAGACCAGAGGAACTGAAGTGCTCTTACCTAGAAGAAAAAACATTTGAATGGAAATGTAAATGGTTTTACTATAAAAGGTTTCCATATTCAATGTGTTGGTTGGTGAGGAGGAATGGGCACTGGAAAAGCTGCTGATGAAGTGCCAGTGTTGCACTCGACCTTGTTAATGAGAAAAGAGTAATAACTTTGTAATAAAGTCAAATTTTACTGCATTGTAAGCTGAACAATTGAATATTAGGTTGAATAAACAAAATCTTTATAGTCTAATCAAAAAGTCATTATTAGCCTAGGTCTAATAATATAGAAAAAGAATATTTGTACACAGAGGAAAAAACCCTACAGTGGTAATAATACAGTTAAAATCATCATACATGTACTTAGTCTCTACCCTTTTTTGTGGTTTATCATTCACTCTTCCAGAGCACTCCTTGTTCTATGGTTGTTGGGCTTGTGGATGGAACATGCCATGGGTGTGATCTGCTTTAAAAGGATCTTTCTGTGGCTATCAAGGTTTTGGAGATACCATTTCTGTTATTTGAACAATGTAGTTTTATTGGGGTTTTCTGACAGTGATGATGTGTGTGCTTTTCTGTTACCAGCACAAACTCTGCCTCTGGGAGCAGAAATGAAGAATTTTGGGTGAGCAGGTACAAGACACATAAAAGAGACCTTAAAGGAAACTTAATCAGACTATTTTTGCTCAGTAACATGTTTAATGAACATGTTTAACACTGTTTCCTGCAGTGCCCCTTACCTTATCTGCCTTTTTTTATATCTTTGAACCATCCCAGGAGCTGAGTAGGGGGTGGAATTTGTCAGAATTTTTGATACTCAGTGACATAAATCTTCCCTGCACACACCTCTAAAAATGATTTGCAAATCTTCATGGTAAGCATACAAAGGCTTGGCTAGGCACAAAGATGGGTGCATTCAACCAGCAGTTATTTTAATATTGTCATTATGAAAATAAATGTTCTGTAATTTGCTTATAAAATGACATGGATGTGAAATGGAAGAATAAACTTAGAATAAGGAATAAAATTAGAATAAAGAATAAGATTAAGAATAAATTTAGAACTGCTGACTCTATGCATGGTAATGCTTTACAACAGTAATCTTGAGAATTTAGAGGCAGCTGTAAGCAGAGTTTCATAATGCTGGTGTAATCTTTAAAAGAAAATGTTCCTTGCTGCATTGTGATGGGCAATTACAAGCTTTGAAAAACAGGAAAGGGACTTCCTAAAATGCTTCATTGAAGCAAGCAGCTGTCATTAAAAAAACACAACAATAATTCTGGACATCCAAAAAGTAGTAATAGACTTGCTGGGATCTGAATTCTCTCCTGGTTGTAGCCTCAGTAGTTAAAGGCTGCAAGGAAGCCTAAGCTCTGTAAGGCCAGTCTTAACTTCCAGCTGTGCTGATGGATAGCAGTGAGGCACTGTGACAGGGTCTGTCTGGGTGTTGTTACAGTTTTCAGAAATAAATACATGTTTTGGCTGAAGCTTCTCTGGGGTGGATACACAACTCACTGAAGAACTCCATCCATCCAATAATAATCACCATTTCTTTGGCAAAGCTGAAAGATCATCTTAGTGGAGGCTCGAGCCAGTGCTCAGTGTTTGCAAATATAATGTGGGTGATGAAAAGCAGAATAAACCTAAAACACCTATAGATGACATCAGTTTGGAGAATCACAGAATCATTTAGCTTGGAAAAGACCTCTGAGGTTGAGTCCAACCTTTGATCACCACCTTGTCAACCAAACCAGGGCACTCAGTGCCACATCCAGTCTTTTCTTTAACACCTTGAAACTGTTTAAGTTGAAGACATTTTACAATCTATTTTTTATTCTTATGATTAAAGAAAATAAAAAGGTCGAATTGCATCAAATTAAGTGCAAAAGGCTGCACTTGGACAAATTAACTCAAATACCAGCTTGGGATTGCTCCTTTAAGCAGCTGTGCTCAATGTGGAGGTTTTTGCAGCCTTCACACTGAAGTTGGATCAGCAAAATGAGAGTGATGTGAAAAAAATTCCACATGGCATGGATGACAGTGGAGATCTGTGGTGTGTGTAGTTTGGTGTCAGTGTAGGTATCACCTCTAGAATAATTGGAGAATCCTGCTGTAGAAGTGATTTTGCTGTTTCTTTAAAGGCCAAACTGTGAAATTCTCTTATTAGGTAAATTCACATTGCTACAAATTGTGCATTTCTGCTGCAGTGAACATGGAGAATAGTTAATTAATCAACATTTGCATAAACACACATTGCAATGCTGGAAAGACCAGAATGACTGTTACATTCTCTTTGAATCCTGTCTTTTTCAGACTAAACTCTTGCAGTGAGCTTTCTTTTTGTTACCTTTTTATTATTTTACCTTATTCTAAAGGTAGACCTGATCCTAAAGGACTAAAGGATACTTTGAGGTTTAGTCTGCTATTATACTTCCATGTCTTACATAACAGGACCCTATGCAGAGTGTTTGTATTCTCTCATCACACATGAATAGCAGGTTCTTCAAATGACACTGCTATTTTATCCCTTCTTTTCTGGACTATTTAATTTTGAAGTTCATTCTACTTCTGGAGTAGCCCATTTACATTTTACAAAGTTTGCTTTATGGACCTGGCTTCCTCAGCCCCCTTTTCATCTTGATCCTCAAATCTAGGCACCCAAGTAAGCCAGGTAATGGAATATTTTTGTCCTCCATCTCTCTGCAGCCCAGCACTTGGAAATGGGACTGCAGGAACTTCATGAGCTACAAGGAACTGGAAAATGTACTCAGCTCTGTCTTGCTCCTAGCACTTGGGACTTAGAATTGTAGAACATCCTGAGCTGGAAGGGACCTGCAACAATCGTTGAAGTCCAACTCCTGGCCCTGCACAGGACAGCCCAAAAGTCACACCAGGTGTCTGAGAGCATTGTCCAAATGCTTGCTGAGCTCTGCCAGGATGGTGCTGTGACCATTTCTCTGGGGAGCTGTTCCAGTGCCCAATCACCCTCTGGGTGAAGAACCTTTTTCTGATATCCAGCCTAAACCTGCCCTGACACAGCTTCAGGCCGTTCCCTCGGGTCCTGTCACTGTCACCACGGAGAAGAGATCAGTGCCTGCCCCTCCTCTTCCCATCATGAGGAAGATGTAGACTGGAATGAGGTCTCCCCTCAGTCTCCTCCAGGCTGAACAATCCAAGTGACCTCATCTGCTCTCCGATGGCTTCACCTCTGAGCCCTTCACCAACTTCACAGCCCTTGGGTCAGTCTTCTCTCTGCTGCAGTAGTTTGGCTGCAGGAGAAACAATCAAAGCAACATTATCTTTCAGCAGCTTGAGCTTCCTGTAGCAGATACCAAACTGCTTCCTCTTTAGTCATAGCAATGTAAACCTGGGTATGGGAAATAAGGGAGGACATAAGAGCCAGCCATCAGCTGCTAAGGGTTATTGGAGAGGGGGAGTGACTTGTTTCTTTCTTAGAAGAGACTTTTGTATGGGTTTTGAAAAGTGAGGTGGCAATTAAATCAGAGACAGGCTCAGTGCAACCCGCTGAGCAGGTGAGTTTCTGACACAGAGTTGTCAGTGTCCACTCCAGTGAGGGTGGGGGTTTCCTGTTGTATTTCACACGTGCTAGGTCAGGACTCGCGAAAAGACGGCCCAAAATTCTGGAAGAGGGTGCGAAGCTCTTACCCCCTCCCGGCTGCATTTTGGGGTGCGATGCCGCAGAGCCCCCTCCCCGGTGCCGCCGCGGGAGGGGCAGCGCTGCTCCCTCCGCAGC
>VZRZ01001923.1:555137-663453 GCA_013398175.1 Climacteris rufus | reverse complement strand
GCTGGGCGGGGAGCGGGGTGCTGAGTGAGCGGGGTGCTGAGTGATGCCGGGATGATGCCGGGAGCGGGGCGCTGGGGGATGCTGATCGCCGCGGGGGACGGGCACGGCGGGGGAAACCGGGCCCGGCTCCAGCGGCCCTGCCCCGGGGACTGCGGGGACCCTCCGCCGCGGGGCCGGGGGGTGGGAGATGGAGGTTCGGGGTCCCTGTGCCTCGGGGAGGCTGCGGGCGGTGCCCCCACGGCACCCGGGGGTCTCACGGGGAGTGGTGGCGGGGTGTGCTCCACACGGAAGGGGTGGGTGAACACAGACACGGATTTAGGGGAGAATCAAGGATTAGGAAAGCCTGCTTTTGAGATATTGACAGAGAACAGGTGTTCCTGTAACCATGGGGGACTGGTGTGTGTCTGGGAGCCTGGGAGTTGTTGGGTTTTCTGGCCGTGCTATAATACAAATGATTTTAGGGATGACCACCTCCAGATTTTGGATTGATGAGGGTGTTGTTTTGATTGATGGTATTGGTGACCCACCCTAGCTCAGCTCTTGGTCGTGGCAGCGGTTCTGCTGCACAGGGGCCAGGTATTTCCCTTAATATTTCAGATCACAGCACCAGTGAGTTGCTGAACCTGAATTGCTGCTGTTAGACACAGCCCTGGCAGTCTCCTGATTCACTACCAAAATGCCAACTTCAACGCTTCTTGAAGATTGCCAGGTTGTTTTTGTTATATCTCTTGCCAGCTTTGGGGAAAATAATCACGTGAGCCTTTAAGAGATGCCAGGAAGGCATTAGGAGTGTATAAGCTCTCAGGAACAAAATCCTAGGCTTGAGCTTTTTATTGAAAAAGATTGGACTTAATGGGGAGTCTTAACTTCTCTCTTCCTTTCATCATTTGGTGATGTTCCTTTGTGTTTGCTGTTCCTCATTTTCTTTCAAGGCTGTGTCCCTAAGGAAGGGTCATCTCAGGCAAGGCCCAGGCTGATGGGTGGAGTTGTGGATTCTCTACAATGTGGAGTCATTTGGTGCTTCAGGGTGGCCTTAGGAGAATTAGGAACTAACCTGTTCAGAGTAATAGTACACTTTTACTTAGCAGAATCTGTCCTTTCATGAGTTAGATCCACAGAGCAGGGATCCACATCTAACAGTTGAAAATTACTAAATGTTTTGATTGAGAAATAATAACCTGAAATGGAAAAGACTGGAGGGAAGCCTAATGTTAAAGTGAATAAATTGGTGTTCCTTGGACTTGGTGTACTGGCATTAAATTCGACTTAGATATAAGCCATGATTTTTATTGAAGTGGGGAAATCTGGACTGTTCTGTTTAGCCTTATATCCAGCAAACACCTCAGCAAATGCCAGCCTTTCCTATATGGAGCAGTGGCATCAGTGGCAGGACTGGGGAGATCTTCTTTGGGAGGAGCAGGAGCATCCTGACAGCTCAAGTAGTGACAATTTCTGTCCTTGTGTCAGAGCTGTTCCTCAGAGAAAGGGAAAAGAGCCAGAGAGTCTCTCTTCCTCTGAGATTCTGGGCTGCCAGAAGAGGTGGCAGTGATGACTTGAGGTGATCAGAGATACATTTTACAGCTGTCTGCTCTGGGTTTATTGTTAAATTATTCATTGTTCCTGCTGGCTCAAGGATCAGAAGTGAGGGAAATTTGGTTTCCAGAAACTGTGGCTTCAGCTCAACTGGAAATGAGGATAGCTTGGACACAGTTCAGGTCAGTGCTAAACAGAACTGTGAATCATTTAAATACACCTCTAATGGTTTTAATTAATGGTGCAGGAGCAAGCTGTCCCCATGTGCTGAAAAATGAGCCAGTGGGGAAGGAGACTGGCCTAGCTGAATAGGGAGCTCTGGCTGGAACTCAGGGATAAAAAGAGAGTATACCAGCTTGGGAAGAAAAGGAAGGCAACTCAGGAGGACTGGAAGGATGTTATGGGGTTATGCAAGGGGAAAATTAGAAGGGCCAAAAGCTGACTAGAAATTAATCTGTCTACTACCGTAAAGACAATAAATAATGTTTACATATACATGCAATAAAAGGAGAATCTCCATCCTTTGGACATGGGGGGAAAGAGTAACAAAAGATGAAGAAAAGTCTGAGGTACTTAATGCCTTCTTTACTTCAGTCTTTAATAGTCAGATCAGTTGTTCTCAGGGTGCACAGCCCCCTGAGCTGGAAGACAGGGACAGGCAGCAGAATGAAGCCCCCATAACCCAAGGGGAAATAGTAACCTGCTACACACACAAGGCTGTGGGGCAGGATGACACCCACCCAGGGCAAAGAAGCTGGTGGAAATACTCACTGAGCCACTCTCCATCATTTACCAGCAGCCCTGGCTAACCCAGGAGGTACCAGATGACTGAAGTTAGCAAATGTGGTACACCTCTACAGGAAGGGCTGGAAGCTGGGGAACTGCAGGCCTGTCAGGCTGACCTCAGCATCAGGGAAGGTCATGGAGCAGATCACCTTGAGTGCCACCACATGGCATGTACAGGACAGTCAAGGGACAGGCCCAGCCACAGTGGGGTTGTGACAGGCAGGCCCTGCTTAGCTGACCTGACCTCCTCCTGTGGCAAGGTGACCCATGCAGTGGAAAAGGAAAAGGCTGTGGCATTTGTCTGTTTGGACTTTCACAAAGCCTTTGGCACCATTTTCACAGCTTTCTCCTGGAGAAACTTGGACTGGTACACGCTTCACTGGGAAAAATCTTGCTGGATGACTGGAGCAGGTGATGGACCAAGGCTGATTGTGTGAGATTCTACAAGGTGCAGTGTCAGGTCCTGCTCTTTGGTCACAACAACCCCATGTACCACTAAAGGCTCTGGAAAGAGTGGCTGAAAAACTGCCCAGTGGGAAAGGACCTGGGAGTGCTGGTCAACAGCAGCTGAACATGAGCCCAGGTGTGTCCAGGTGGCCAAGAAAGCCAATGGCCCCGGCCTATACCAAAACTAGTGTGGCCAGAACACTACTTTATGTTTTGATGGTATCCTCATAATATTAAGACCATTCTGTATATATTAAAATAAAAAACCTCCCAAGAGAATATGTTTAAAACAGAAGACATACACGTGACTGTTCAGAGTAGTTTTTAAATACTGGAATAGTATTGGCTTCCCTTCATCTCGTTGTATCTTGGTTTTGGTTTTCCTCTAGTTTCATTTTGATGCAACGTTGCTTAAATTCTTGCTAATAATAGACCTGCATCATATCTGGCTGTGCTGAAAGCAAATCTTGAAAAATGCCTGCTTTGTGGAAAATATTGATTGCAATTTTGTGTTCTTTTCTAAACATGTGAAGCACAGGTACTTCTACAAAGAGCCTGCATTTGTGCATATGCACCTGTCCCTGTGTCAAAACATTCAAACACACAGACTTCAAAGTAAATTGGAGAACATTTAAAATCTGTTTCCTTCACGTTTTGATTCAAGTTGGGGGTATTCTCCAGGGATGCTGCCTCTGTGTAGAGTTTGTTTTTCACAAAGATGGGCAACTTTATCTGCCTTGGAGGAGAGGATGGAGAGTGCTTCACTGAAGAACCAGGCTGCACTTGTAGAGGTGCAGGGAATGTTTTTGTTTTGGCAAAACAGAAGCTAAAGGGCTGGTGGGCTTGTGGATCCTAGAGCCAGGCTTTAAAAAGTATCTTGAGAGGTTCAAAGACAAAAGTGAGTTACCAAACCAAATATTTTTGAGCTTGCAGGACACCTTAAACCAAATGTATCCCTGGAGCCTTGGTGCTGATGGCTGTAGCACTGATTTGATGTGCTCAGGTCACCGTGAGATGGGTCCTGTTCAGTGCAGAGGGGTGATTATGGAGGAAGTGTCGTGGGTGTGGTGTGGCTGCGGCAGGGAGTGCAGGGAGTGCAGCACTGTGCCTTGCCTGTGCTCCAAGCCATGATGCCAGCACTTCCTGAGGGACCCATCTGCAGGAGCCTGTAATGTTTATTTGCCTTCTTGAAGTGTTCTTTCGCTTCCCATGCACGTGGGAAATGAGTGTGTTCCATCTGGGCACATCCCTCCATGGTGCTGCTCAGCAGTGGAGACAACTCGTAAGCAAACAGGAGTAGTCAGAATTACCAGGGGATGTGTCTAAAAACATCATCAGGCAGCTTTATTTTGAAAAGCAGCCTCTTGTGTGCCTTAGGTGGGTGGAGCAGTTGTTGAGGAGACTTTGTGTTCACATCCCATTTGTCTGATCTGTTGTTGTTGGCTCTGGTTCTGCACGGAGGAAGTTTGATCAATTATTCAGCAAGGGCTCGAGTCTAAGCTGTCTCAGAGCTGGGAAGCCACTGCCTCTACAAACTGGTGTGGTTGGATGCTATTTAGGCACTCAGACTTTGCACAGACCACTCTTCATGTAGTTTTGGGAGATGAAATCTCAATTAGAGAAGAACATGGTTATCAACCATTTATTAGATACATGTACACCCAGCCTATGACAGTGGCTGTGAACAAATCCAATTAGGCATGTTTCAATCAACCAGGGATACCATGTTAGCTGTGCTGTCTGGAATGATTCTGGGATATCTTCCTTTTTGTATTTAAGGTAGACTGGTTTTGTGTTGGAGAGTTAAATGGTTGGGTGAACAGTTGGTTAATATTGCCAATATTATCCATCAGCAGCTGCAGGACTTGACTAAAGCAATAAAAAGTGACCTTGAGGCAGCTTCCTCAGTGGGTATGAGGAAGACAAGATGCCATTTGTGAAGTCCCAAGAAGAGCAGCTCAAGGAGTCAAGAATTCAAGAACAAATGATTGCATGAGGAGCAACTGACAGGTTAAGGAGGACAGAGACAGTGCTGGCCAAAGAAGGGGTATTGGGAGGGTGTCAGAGAGGCCACTCCATAAAAACCCCACAAATCACACCTGTTCCTCCTTCTGCTTGGGGGGTAACAGCTGCATTGCGTGTCTGTGTGGGGCAGCTGGGTGGCATCTCTGCATTAACACAGTTCCCATTCCTGGCTTGGAATAAGTTGTGTGATGCTCCGTGGTGAAAGCTCCTGGTGAGAGCAGTGGCACTGGGGAAAGGCAGAGATGGAATGGGACTGGTGTGTTTCCTTTCCAAGGGTACCTTGCATCATTCTGACCCCTCTGTTTCACAAGTCCCCATCACGTCTCTCTTGGCACCTTGCAGGATGCACGACTGGGACTTGTGTTGGGCATCACTCATAAAATCCTTGGATGGTTTGGGTTGGAAGGGGCCTCAAAAACCATCTAATTCCAACTCCCCTGCCGTGGGCAGGGACACTTCCCACCAGACCAGCCTTTGCTCTAATGCTGACTTTGAGAGTGTGGGGTTTTGCTTCCCCTCCCTGTTTGCCTGTGCTGTTTCTATAGTGCTCTGTAATGAAATATATGTTACATATAAGCTAGGTATTATTATTGTTGTTATTATTATTGAGCTTATGTAACTCAGATGTGCAAGATACTAGGTGTCTCCAAGGAGTGGGTAGTCAGTCTTAATTAGCCTTCATTGGTTTTAATAGGGTTGGAAAGCATCTGGGAACTTGCAGATAGTGCTTATTCCTACAGCTGGCAGTCATGGGTTTTTTTCAGATTGTAATTATTCTAATAAAATACAGATTTGCAGATGCCAAAACTACTTATTTGGGTCAAATCCAGGATTTTGAAACATTTAAGCAGTTCTTATAGAAATGTGGAAAATCAGAACGTGGTTTGCAGCTCAGAAGTGTCTAGGGAGCATATTCAGAAAATGCACATACATTTAAAAAAAATTCCCTCAAGTGTTTCCCATCACTTTATCCTGACAACCAAGTGCTTGCACAGTTGAAACAAAAATGTTTAGTAACTGAACAAAACCCCAGTAATTTTAAGACAGATCTACTCAGGCCGTTGCTGTATCTCACTGGAAGAAGAGATTTTTCTGAAAGAATTTATAGCTCTTTAGTGTGGTTCTTCCTCTTTTCCTAAACGTTATTTCTTCCATCACGGGGAGAGGGCTTCTGCACATAGAGGGCATTTACACAGTGCTGATTCCTGCTGGTGCTGTGAATTTGATCACGAAAGCCATTTGGGCCACTGTTTAAAGGTAATTATTGGGATCTTGATGCTGTTGTCTGCAGCAAAGAATTAGTTGTTTATTTATCAGCAGCAGGAGGGCATGAAACACTGTTCTAGAGTGGGTATTTCTTTTCTTTTGTTCACTAGTTGCTCTCTGGAACCAACGTTTTCCGTCAATAACTTCTGTTGAATATACTTGAGAAGATTTGTTGTCTGAAATCTCTTTTGCATAACATTCTGTGGTTATGCTTTGTGCTTAAAAACTTTGAGTCAACCCTGAAGAACAACACAATCACCATAGAAATCACACAAAATCCTTCATGTGTGGGAGGGTTTTGTCCTCTTTCTTGTTTTGTAGCACTTGAAATCTTCCAAGTTTCTCTCCAGAGGAGCAGATGAAAGGAAAGAAGGTGTTTTTTTTCATTGCCACAAGGACTAGAAGGTTATTTGTTATAGCAGCTTGTATTTTTGCCTCATTATTTACTTCAGATCTACACACTTATGTAAAATAGCTATTTTTGTTCGATGAAGGTGTAGATTTTAGTTGGTGAAGTTGTAATAGTTTTAAAGTGTTAAAAAATTCCTGCTCCTTGAAGAATAAGTAGAGTTACAAGTTTATTTTCCAGTTGAAAATATGACTTTAGAATTTCCGTAGCATTGGCACTGCAATTATATTCATTGGTCATCACGTGGGTGATGTGGAGCCCTGCTGAGCAATTAGTCCAGGAGGTTCTGTTGCTGTACTTCGAAGTCAATGCTTGTTGAGGTTTGAGTGAAGCTCCAACACATGAGAGGTACAAAAGCTCACAGCATTTTGCTGCAGTGCTTTGGTTTTCGTTCTGCAGTCTGAATTACTTAGTTTGCTCCCTGCACTTCAGTGTAACATTGATAGCTGTTTCCCTGGACCAATCTGGATTTTATAGGGTTGTTGTATCACAGACTTTTCAATGGAAACAGAGTGCACTTCATGCTGCAGTCAGAAGACAGCCTGTAAACAAATCGAGGTGTATTTCTGTTGTCATGATTTGTGCTGGGAAGTTCTGCCATGTTTTTTAGGGCAGTTCACAGAGGGATCTGACAGTCAGGGTAATCATCCTGCCCGGCTCCAATGTTGTCATGGAACTGAACCATGTGATGTGCACTTAATTATGTATTAATTACATATTTATACAGATTAATTGCATAAGTACCATTTGTAAGGAACACTTAATGAGTGGCAAAATAGTGATCCCACCACTCAGTTACAGAGTCCTGACTGTATCTGATGATCTTATTTTAGCCCAAATACTGGTAACCTCCCACCTTTTTCATTACCTGTAGCGGGCCACATGATCTGTCCAAAGTGACAAAATTACCAGAGAGCTGTAATTTCATAAAAACAAATGGAAAATGCTCCCTGGAGGAGGAACCCTCAAACTGATGATTGTACTGTCTGTGCTGGTACAATTCCATGTGTCCCAGTTTGGTGCTGCTTATGGATTTCCTCTTTATCACTGGAGTGTGCTGGGTCTGTGCTGTGAAGGTCAGGTGGGTCAGAGGAGGCAGGAGATGTGCTGTTCCTTGCAACTCTGGAAACTGGTTCAGGTGTGTCTGAATCATAGAATAGTTTGGGTTGGAAGGGACCTGAAAGACCATCTCATTCCAACCCCCTGCCATGGGCAGGGACACCTTCCCCTAGACCAGATTGCTCCAAGCCCCGTCCAACCTGGCCTTGGACACTTCTAGGGATGGGGCATCCACAGCTTCTCTGGGCAACCTGTGCCAGGGTCTCACCACCCTCACAGTCAAGAATTTTCTTCTTAATATCTAATCTAAACCCACTCTCTTTCAGTTTTAAGCCATTACTCCTTGTCCTATCTGGAATTACATCCTTCAGGCCCTGTGAGGATGACAAGATGACAGTGTTACCCCTTGCTTCTGAGCCCAGGCCTCCCAACCCTCTAAGTTAATGTGGAAAAATCATTAGTTTTAAGTCTCAAAAATCATACACATCCTGACTGACTCTGGCCTTTACTCTGCCTACCTCCTGTGAAAGCACGAGCTAGAAACAAAAGTATAAAACAAAACTGATCTTCTCTTTTGTGCTGACATGGGGTCCAAGTGTTACAGAGTTGAGAAAAACACCAAATAACTTAAATCTGCTAGTAACTGTGGGAACAGAGTGGCAGCTCCCTCTTTTAGAGGAAAAGGAATGGATTAAAGATTTTCCAATAGGCAATCTCCAGGGGGGAAGGAGTGATTCTTGTGAGCACACTTGTTTTCAGTGCTTCCCCAGCAAGAACTGAGCAGGACATGTAATCACGTGCTTGCCCTGCTGAAGGCACAAGGGCAGACCTCCAGAGCTGCTCTTCTCCCCATTTGCCTTCCTTGCTTCTTCCTCTCTTCACTTCTATCTGCATCTGTGGCAATGGAAAACTGGGAGTTGTGCTTGGCTTACTCAGTCAATATTTGGATACACTGAAGGGATGTTTTCTTCCTAAACACTGCAGCAGGATCCATGAAGGGCTTCTGTCAGACCATGAACAGAACAGTCACACAGATCCAGTGCCCAGCCAGGCGTCTCCATGGGAAGCCCTGCAGCCAGCAGCCTCTGTGGATTGCTGCAAGTCAGTCAGTGTGAAAGGCAGAGCAGCACTGAGTGGGAATGTGCCCCTTTCTTGGGCTGCTGTCCATGTTCTCTGTGCTTAGCAGCAGCAAGCATTGGAGCAGGAGCAAGAAGTCAAAGTTGCCTTGTGTTAGGAAACTCTCTCACAGTAGAGTTCACAATGGACTTGTGCTCCTCTGGCCTTTCTCTTTGGTCCACTGAACATTTAAAAGGAGCAGCTTCGGCAGGGTGTGCTGAGAGTTAATTCTGCAGGAGGACTCCACAGCCTGGGGTGGATGCTGGGGTTCAGGCCCTTCTAGGCAAAGCCAGGACTTCCACTCAGGGCTGTCCCATCCTGTAGCCATGCAGCTGCTGGAAAGGACAAGTGCTGCCCACATGAGCTCACATGGTGCTTCATCTCTTTGGTAATGGATGAGCTCACCAGGAAACGTAGGCAGAAGTTTCTGTGCCACGGGTGATGGGCAGGATTAGGTATGAGAGAGTTCTGCTGTTTTGGTTCCTGCTGTCATGGTTTTTGTGAGCAGGTGGGTGCCCAGGGAATTTTAACGCAAAAAATGTCAGATCCCCTAGGATTAGGTGTCAACTGACTGATGATTTTGAGGAATGAAGTCTTGAATTTGGCACATAAAAATAGCAGTTGCGTGGGACCTTCTCACTGATTTCCTTTGAGAATCAACCCTTTTCTGAGAACTTTAACTTTGGGATGCTGCTGCTGTTCAGTTCTAGTACGTAAATATTCATTCACCAAATCTCACTCTTTTGCCCTGTGACCCCAGTGCCTCCCTGTAGCATTTGCTGTGCAACGTCAGCTCATGGGATGACAAGAGGTTACACGTTGCATAATAGGGTGAGGGGTGTAAGGCCTGAACTTCACATGGCTGGAAATATGTTTGTACTGTGATAGTCATAAGGTAGCAGCTGTCTTACCCCCTCTTTTTATTTTTCTTTTGAAACCCACTCCACTTGTTTTATAATTGCCCAGGCTTATCATGAACGCAAAAATAGCTTCTCTATTTAAAGAGAACAGATGGTTTTTCTAATGATTTTTCCTTAAGATTGAATGAATTGTGGTTGAGTCAGAAACTGCCAGCACAGAAACGTATGTTTTGATTAGAGAAATACTTGATTAGGTTAATTGAGTGTGACTCAATGTGATGTACCTTTGGCCAAATTAAAATCTTTCCAGCTCTATCTTGGATAGAGATTACAGTACATTTCTGAGGACAAAGTAGCAGGGAAGGGAGTGCAGGTGAAGATGGATAAGCCAGAAGGATGTAACACTTTCATGAGGACTGGGGAGCATTTAAAACACCAGGACATGTGTGTCCATTCACATCTTGGTCCTGACAGTGAGACCTTTGCCGTCATTACTAAACAGCAAACTCCTTCCAGACCCAAACAAAGAGACAAATAAGGGCAGTCCTGGGGACTCAGTCTGGAGGAGAGAGGAAGAGAGTCAACTGTAGAGTGAGTTTGCCCTTGGGAAGTCCCTGTGGCATGAGATGGAGCAGGGATCTGCTTACACCGAGCCTTGCTAAGCTAAAGACCAGAGCTGTGTTTGTGACATCCAGGATAGTGTGTCTTTTAGCAGACAAGTCATATATTCTGACTTTAATGAAAAAGGTGGTAGAAGATCCCCTGAGCAGGCCCAGTTGTTACACAAAGTGCTTTAGTTAGGCCACAGAGTGAGTTTAATGTGCTGTAATTTCCATGCAAGCTCAGACTTGGTGGGACAGGGTACAGCAGAGATGATGTGGAGCTTGGGAAAACAGGCAAACTTCAGAGAACAACCCTGAACCCCAAACTCCTTGAATCTTCTATGATGTTTGCTGGAGACTAAGGGGTCATGATGCCTCTCTGAGACTTCAGTCCTCTTCCAGATGCTAGCATGTAGCCAGAAAAACTCCTGAGAGCCGTGTTCTGTGCCCCTTTCCTCTGTGACTAGAAATGGCATGCACAAAATGCAGTCCTTGATGTTCCCATTGTCCCCCAGCAGCTGATCTGGGCAGTGTCCAGGACCATCTTCTAGAGATGCTTCCTTTCCCATGGCTGTGTAAGTCTGGAGATAAACACAAAACTCTTTGAGAGGGTCCCAACAGTCCTGGTTTGTAATTCTCAGCATGTCTGTTAACAACTGGGCAGCTGTACTTTTCTTTTTCCCCCCCGTCGTTTTCCCCAGAGCTCCTTATTCCTGCTCCCTTTCCCCCATGTGGCTCATGAAGCTGGGACCTTCTCCTGCAGACCTGATGTCACTGTTGCTGCTGTGGTGCTGAAAAGGTCAGCAGGCAGCTCCTAAAGGACAGCAGGAGGCTGGCTCAGCCACATCTCTGTGTTCTTTCAAGGGTACTTTGTGTGTGTCTCCCTTCAGGCATGTGTCTGTTACGTGCCTGAAATGAATCATCTCCCACAACATTTGTGCAGTTTGATGTGGGCACTGACAAACCCAACAGAACAGGCTCTGTCCTTGTTTAGTGCCCTTTTTGTGAGCAAAAGTTTGTCTTTCAAGACAGCAAGGCAGACATCACCTGCTGGGAGAGTACATGGGCTGCTCAGGTGCAAAACTAACAGGGGTGAGGCAGGAGGTCTGGAAAGGTGTGTGGAAGATGCTCTGACAATTCCAGAGCAGGAGGATGAGCTGTACCAGTCCCCTCCAGCTACAAGGGTGATGCAAATGTGTCCATGTGGCTGTTAGGATGTGGGATTGATGGGAGATACTTGCTGTAGTTTTGATATGTTATGTTTTGTCTTCTCCTTGCTGGATTATGAATGGAAAAGATTATGGCAGTCGGCTGTGTGAAGGTGGATACATAGGTATGTATGGTAGTGAGCTGTGTCTGAGGATCTTTCATTATGGATTTGAGAGGAAGGAACTAAAACTAATTTAAAATCAAAACAAAGGGCTCATAGGAGCAATATCCATCTTTCTCTAGCACTGCACATAATTTGGATGCAGCAGATCTGAGTGCAGCAATTTTCCACCTTGAAAGGAGCCAGGTAGACTCTTTGTTCTGTGATCTGAGTTACAGGAATAGTTGTGGCTTTTGGGAAAGGAGAAAGTAATTAAAAATGCATTATTTTTCTCTTTGTAAGAATCTTTATTTCTGTAGGAGATACAGAAACTGATCTTGAAAGTTGTCCTTAAAATGCAATACCTTATTTCATAGATGTGCCTTCCTAAGTAGAGGTGGGGACAGGTGAAATATTGTCCAAAATAACCACTTGAAGAGTGTGAATCCGAATTCTTGTCTTAATTATTGGCCATGTCTCATATCTGGTAGACAGCACTCCCCTCTGTGGTGTCTTTAGAATCAGTTTTGCAAGAATTTGTGCCTAGATGCTGGAATGACAAAGGGAGAGAGGCTCTAGAGGGCAGTGCAGCATCCCTGTGATGGGAGTGCCTCCAGAATTCTGTCATAGGAACCTTACTGTGCAGGATGATTGCTTAAAATAGATAAAAATAAGATAGAATTAAGCAGAAGTTTTTGGTATTTCACAGAAAGTTTTGATTGATTAAATTTTTTTTTTGTACCAAGAAGACTAGGCCCTCTCTTTAGGGGGACTTTGAGCATTAGACTGGCTGTACTCATTTTGAAAAGGCTTTAATCTCTTGGAAAAAAGATTGTATAATATTTGTGCATGATTTAAGGAAAGAAACAAAGCAAAGCTCATCCCTCTTGTGCATCTAGAAGAGTCCACAAAAGAACTATTTGTTTTCACATTGTCTTCCCCCTCCTCCAGGGCAGCCTTATAATGTAACATATCCCTTGACTGGAGGTGCTCCTGTTTTCCTTGTAGAGAGATAAATCAATAAATCATTGTGTCAACAGAGCACAGCTTGGAGCCAAATTTCCCTGTGCTGGAAGGTTTGGAATTCATTTCAGGTGGGAGCTCAGATGTGCCACACACACCTGCCTGCTGCTAACATGCCCAGGCTGCATTCAGAAGGGCAGGGTGGTGATTCAGGATGTCAACCTGCTCTTCAGGGTGTCCAGCCACGACCTGGGGGCTGCTCCTGCTGTCAGAAGGGGTTGGTAGCTCCTTGCTACCCAATAAACAACTTATGTAAATCTGGCTGATTATTTAAGGAGCATTTGGTGTGGATTTTTGCCCTGTGAGAGAGTTCACATCTCCAGCCTGTGTGGACTGTGCTGCTCATGTGGACAGGGGGTCATTCACATTCAGGCACCTTCAGTGAAGGGCAGGGAGGAATCAGGGCTGAAATCCAGCACAGAGGTGCTTGAGCCAGGACTGGGCTACCAACACCCCTCTGTAAGGCAGCACATGATGGATTTCTATTAACTTTCACAGGAGCAATGCTTCTTCCAAATTAAAATTGACTGCCTTTCACAGCAGGAGAGAGAAGATTATCCCAAGTAGTTGCTCAGGGTGAATGCAAAAAAATGTGTATGTGGGCTCAGCATTAAATAACTGACACTTTTGAAATACATGTTTGTTTGTTTTCTAAGTAGAGTACATCTTGTTCATCTGTGCAAATTAGAGATGATGATAGGAAAGGAGAGCTGTGGATAACAGAGAGAGGACTTTACATAACTGAGGTGAAAAATAAAATCCTCTCATTTCAACCTGAGGGAAGAAAAACTGCTTATATATACTTCCAGAATAATATCTTTTTAAAAAAAAAACCAGTATTTCCTCCTCTTTGTTCTATCTGCTTTTTAAATTTTTTTTTCAGTTCTGACTTTAAAGAAAAGTTGTGTGAGACCTATAAATGCCACAGTTCTACCCTGACTTATTTCTCTTTTTGCAGCAGTATCTATGTACTTTCTCTGCAGTTTTTGGAAGAGCTGCTGGTGGTGGTGTTGTCCAGGTGAATTGAACACACTGCCTTTCAGACCACCCTGGTTTTCAGACACTGAAATGTAGCATTGTCAAGTAGGAGACCCCATTGGTAACAGACTTTGTGAGTCAGACTGGCTGCTGCCTGATGAATGTTGCATAGGTATTACTGTAGTAGAAATTGGCTGCTAATTTGTGTTTGTACCAATTAATTTCCCTATGTGTTTCCTAATTAAATGAGGTATGACTATAAAGCAGATTAACAGAATGATGCCAAATTCCTGTCTACACAGTCTCCTTCTGAATGAAGCTTGTTATTTCCTCTATGGTTTAGAACTGAGCCATGTGTGCTGTCTTACTTGATTTAGATTAAAGAGTATGAAATCAGCTTAATTTCATACTGTTATCATTTAAGACTGCTTTGATTTTTGAAGAAGAGAGATAGCCAAAGGGCTTAATGCCATTGAATTGATGTGCTGCAAGTTCTTGTCATTAGCATTTCTTTTGTGTGAACGTTTCTTTAAAATAAGTGACTTATTTCCTGCTTGGTGTTCTCAAGCCATTCCTTTGACTGCCTGATGCTCCAGGTGTTCAGAAGTGGATGAATAATAGCAGGGAGGGATTTTATTTTTCCTAAAATTTCAGAGTGAAAATATGGTTGTCAGTTTTGAAACACAGTGGTGCTTTTACTGCCCTTTATGCCATCAGTGATTTGGCCTCCTGTTAACGGGGGTGATCTGCAGTGAACTTGGCTGAATTCTGCCTGTTTTGACAACAAGAGATAAAAACCTCAACACCCTCTAAGGAAAAGTTCAGAAACTTTAAATAGATTCAGTATAATCAGTGCCTGGGCACAGAGGAAGTTAATTGTTCTGCTAATGAGAGATAGTTCTGCCTCACTCAGCTGGGTCAGTTGGGAACTTAGAAGATCAAACATGATGACTCTGGGCCCTAAAGCTTTTGCTGGTGTCACTGCTTTTGTAATTCTTGCTCTTGCAAGAAGAGAGAATGATGACCATTTGGAGTTTAATATTCCCTCTCTTTATATCCTCTCATTAAAGGTGTGCTCAGGGCTCTCAGGCTGCATCTGATGGAACCGTCACAGCTCCCCGACTTTACTGGCATTACTTTCTACATTGGAAGATCTTACCAAGGTTTTAAAATGAAATGCAGTTCTCTTTAGCAAGTTATGAGGGCTGTTCCTCACCTGCTGGAGCTACAGGCATATGCCAGCTTCAGAGAAAATCTGGGCAAGCACCTGAAATGGAAAGGCAAAGTTGGCAGCAGTGCTGGGGAAGGTACAGCACTCTCCTGCGTGGTCTTGTTCAACACATTCCTCAAGTAATGCTGGCTGTTTTAGTGCTGAGAGAAACACATTTCTATGCAACTTGTGAGAGAGCAAGCACCAAGTCGTGTGGCAGCAGGGCACATCCACGTGCCACTCACAGCATGGCAGGAAAACTCCTTTCCATGGCTGAGCAGGTGACACGGGAGAGAGTGAGAGAGAATGTGATGCACAGGCTGAGAATACTGCACCTCCTGGGAGGTCCTTTGGTGGTGGGGCCTTTCCCAGGGAGCACAGACTCATGAGGGCTCTGCTGGGATGGTGTGAATTGCTGCTGCTAGAAGTAGAAAGTGCAAGACAGGGACTGGTGGGCGTCGGGAACGCAAATCGCTCTGAGACGTGATGAGTCTTGGCAGTTTTGCCAAGATAAAAGGGCTGGCTCCTGGCTCATCCCAGAACCTGTCTGCCAGCAGCATGGAGTATGGGGACCACAGGGGATCGTGTGGTGGTCTAGACAATTTGCAGGTACTTCAGTGTGAGCCTGCCCTGGTTTTGAAGGTAGTCATTGCCAGCCCAGAGTGTGGGAGTGGGAAGAGACAGAAGGACCTGCCTGGCACACCGCAGAAGGTGGATGTAGGACCCATCCTTGAAGCCCTGGCAAACACAGAGAGATAACAAAGTTTTCCAGGCTGTTCCTGGGGCTGCAGAAGGAAGGGTGACTGCAGTCAGAAGCAAATCTCTCCAGCCAGCACCTGGTCTCTGACAGCAAGCAGTGCCTGGCAGGAGCAGGGCTGATGTGAGAGCTGCTTCTCCTTCCCTGGCTTCTCCCAGCTCTCACCGTGTGGAGTTCAGGCACTGCCCAGCCAGGGCTGGGTATCTCTGCTTCAAGCTCCTGCCACGCTGCTCCACCAGCCTGCAGGGATGCAAACTGGAGGCAGGCAAGGTCACACTGCTTTCCTGTAAATGTCAGGCATGTGCAGGGTGTAATGGATAATTCCATGATGTCAACGAGCGAAAGCAAACGTCTCGCAGGGTGTAATTGGTTTCTCTATAGTGTCAAGTGCTTTTATGTGTTCGGCATAAATATCTTTGCATTGATTGGGAGAAGGAGATAAAAATCGATGATTTACAACACTGAAGTGCTTAGAACATGACATTAAAATGACTCTGGGAGTCTTAGCTCATAGGGGACATAGTAAATACTCAAGAGGTACAGGAAATGAAGAGACTCTTCCCAAGTCCTGAAACCAAGCAATAAATTTGATAGATACTGTGTTTCTCTGCCTAATGGATTTTAATACTGACTTTCTTTTTGTAGAATTGCTCTTGTTTGGTTGTTTAGTTGTGGTTATTTTTTACTCTTATTTGTTTGGATGTTTAGGACCCCAGGCTAAAGGGAGGCATTATTGTTTTCATGAGGAAACTCCATGGCTTGAGCAAAATGGGAAACAAATCCTATTTTGGCTGGCTTCGTACACTAAGCACCAGGAGGTTGTCTTGACTTATGAGTGTTAAGGAGCACAGATAATCACAGAAAATAAACCTGGACAGGATCACAGATCCATCCCTTTGCCCCACACTCAGATGAACTGTGTCTAACTCACTCCTGACAGGTTTCTTGCTGCAATTTAATTTCCCCTTTATTTGTATCTCCTTGTGTCTCATGTTTTCCACAGACTTCATTAATACCTTTTTTTTTATTTTCTTAATGGGCATTTAAATTGTCCCTTTCTTTTCCCCCAGTAAGCTACCAGACACAAGATGCAGTCATGCAGCAGTTCTGAGAAAAGAGGAAGAACTTCTTCTTGTGCCTCATCCAGGGATGGTCACAGCTCCACACTTCCAAAGGCACCCAGCTGTAAGGAATGGCCCCAGGTAGAATTTCACCTCAGTGGAAGAGCAAGAATGTGAAGACCAGTGGTATCAGCTGGATCAAAGTTCCAGATCCCAGAGAAGCTTACAGGCTTTTCTGTGCTGTCCTGAAAACTAATCCTTGGCAAGAATACTTGCCTGGACATTTCTGCCAGGTCCAGGTTGTCTCCACTACTTGTGCACTCACCTTCTTCTCATATAGGTGAGTTTGATTCCTCCTGGTCTAGAGAATAAGACACAATTGTAAAGGTTTTAGATTTATATGCTATTTATATGCTATTTTTATATTAATCAGGAAAATCCCAACTGTCTTTCATTGCTGGCAGCAACTTTTGTGATGAGCTGTTCCTGGGAGAGGAAAAATGCTCTGAGCTTCCTAAGGACTTGCAGTGCCTTGTCTGAGAATCTCAACTCGAGTTTGAGCTTTAAAGTAGAAGGAAAAAAATGACAAATTAAGGATGAAGGATTTCAGATTTGCCTGGTGCAGGAGGCCATGTGGTGAAGTATGCAAACAGATTGCTGGTGTGTTTAGCTGGAAGTCAGATGTTGTGTGCTTGCATTTATGTGAGGGGTAAAGAGCAGGGTGTCCCTGAGGTTCTCTGCTGGCATTGTGCATCAACATTAGCAAAAGTCAGCACAGAGCTTTACTATGTTCTTGGAAGATCTGTAAGTAACAAGGACAGGAAGTTACAGGAAGAGAATTGTCAATCATATTTTCAAGAATTTTCACTAAGATTGCATGCAGCTACCTGCAGACACAAGGCAAAGCATCAGCTGGATCTAGTGCTACTTTATTCCTTAAACCTAAAACGAGGAAGGAAAAACTGTTTGCTCAGGACTTTCTGCCTCTTCAGTGCACAGGTCTAGTTTGACTCCGACTGCCTGCTTTAATTGGTCTTTAATGAAAAAGCTGTAAAAAGCCTGTGGAACAGCCAATAAATCAGTAAGGTGTATGGAAAACTAAAAAAGCGTGTGCGTTCCCAAAGTGACATGAAAACAACAGGGGATGTGATGACCTGAGATCTTCTGACCTTTTTACCCCCACACCTCCGTGGGGGCTCCTGTTTTTCCACCTGGCTGTTGTCAGAATTGATGATTTCTGTCTCACCATCTCCTCAGCCGTGCTCTGCCTTTGAATCCAGTCCAGCCCAGCTCTGCTCCTCTGCCAGGCAGGCTGGTGTGGGCAGTGCTGACTGTACACTATCCAGCACTGCCAGGAAACTGCTGCCCTAGGGTGAGGCCAGGAATACTATTATTGTCAAGTTTTTAAGGAGCAAGTCAAGGCTGTTGCTGCACTGAGGATAGAAACATGCTGTGGACTGAAATAATGAACACTGCTTTGCTCACAGAGGCGTTTGCAAAGCTGCCAAGGGTCTGGGAGGATGGGAGTGGTGGGTGAGGACCTTGCCCAAGTGTGTGGGGCTCTGGGGTGCTGCTTCTCCAGGCAGAGCAGCCCCAGCAGCAGCAGCAGCAGGGCAGGCAGCATCCCCTGTGGGCACGGCTCTCCTGGCTGTCCCTGCAGAGCTGTGGGGAAAGCGGAGGAGAGAAGCAGAACCAGCGCCTGTCCCGCTTTCCTGCAGGCACCTGCCAAGGGCAGAGGCAGCACAGATGCTGCTGCTTGAGGGCATCTGCCTTGGAAGGGCACAGAGATCCTGTGCAGGGAGACAGCATCCACTGAGCCTGTCTGGAAGGCTTGGCTGGAGAAAACGAGGTTAGCAGAAGCAGAAGCTCCTACAGCATGCCTACCAAGTGACGGCCCAAGTTGGCCCAGGATCTTGGAAACCACTTTTTAGCCTGGGCACTTCTCCATCTCCATCCAATCTGTGCAGCAACCCGCCTGCTAAAGAGAAGGAATGTGACTTTCCCTGGACCTGTCTTGTAGAAGGTAAAGCACCAGATGGAAGCTGATGGCTCAACCTGCCTGCAAAAGGTATCTAAAGAGAGAGAGGAAACACAAGGCCCACAACTTTAAAGACGAAGAAGAGTGTGTGGGTGCCATTTCCTCAGCAACTGAAGCTGTTGCAGTGTCTGTGGTTTCAGTCTCTCTTCAACAGCACTTCTGCTAAGAGGACAGTTGGGAAGAACTCTTGTTCCATAATAAACTTTTAGAGGAGATCATATACGAAATCAGAATGTGGTTTTTTTTTCTTATTTAATTCATAATTTGTCAGCACATGCTAATTTCTTCAAATTTGATATTTTGGGTTTTGTCCACGAGATTTTGGCTTTGAACTCTGGCAGTTCATTCCTGATATTCCTTAGCTTTTTAATTTTTTTTTCAATTTTCATCACTGTCTCTCCTACTTAATATTTTACCATAATTCCCCCTCCTAATTTGCAGTACCTAAATTTGAGGCTCTTTAGACTTAGCTATAGAAAGTTTTCTGCACACAGAAATCCATGGGAAGTACAGGCACCTTATTGAGTCTTGAGGTGGACAGAGAGAAAATAAAGTGCTTTTAAATCTGGAAAACTTCTGGAAAATATTTTCCCCCTTAGTAGCTGTCTTCCTGTGATTTGCAAAATTGTGGAAATTCAATTATGGAAGGTAGCTGTGAACACAGAGAATATAGGTGGTCATTTTTTTCTCCCTTGCAATTCAGAATGACAATCCACATCATTAAAACTCAATGCAGGTGTACTTGATATTAAACAAACTGGATAGGTTTGAGATTGCTTTTTTCTTCCAGGGATCCAAGGATGAATTGAGCCAAAGCAGTTTGCAGCCCTGCATGTCTCAGCTCAAGGCTGCTAATGACGCATCCTAGAAACACAGAGCATCAGCAAGTCCTTTGTACTTTGCTAATATTTTTCCTGCAGTAACATGAGAGCAATTACAGCTTGGAAGGATGGGCGTTGGAAGGCTGGAGGAGATGAAAAAATTCAAAGGGAAAAAACAGGATTTCATGAGGAGAAGGCAGGGAGTGTATGTGGGTGGGTAAGGGAGCAAGCATCTGTAAATAGTTGGCACTGACAGCTGCCTTTAAAATATATGGGAATCTGGAAGGAGAGGGCTGGAACAGCTGCAAGTGTGCGTATGGTTTATGGAAAGAGGAGAGCAGGGTGCAGCTTGTGAGGGAAGGAGCAAAAGAGCAGAGCTAAGCAGGAATCCATGGAAAGGGTGAGAGAAAGTGGAGCAAAACCAGAGTGAAGTTGGGGAAGGAAGAGATTAATTCAAAGAGATTTCAGGAATGGGGGTAAACTGTGGTGCAGCTGATGTAAGAGTCACTGTCGTGCTTGTGACTGCCAGGGAGGGGAAACTGCCACTGCCGCCTGCCTGCCTGTCGTGCCTCCCCCGGCTTTATCTTTTGATTTATCATGATAAGAAATCAACCTTCCGAAGAGCAGGTCGTGAGACTCGGCTGAGGGACTAAAGCCAAGTCTCTGACCTCTGTGCATATTGTAATGCTTGTGAGCCATTGACTCATCCTCTTTATTGGCAGGCTGATGGATTCCTAACTAGGTTGTTAGTGGCATCTCAGCGTTGCTGCCCGAGATGTGCCTCTTGTGTTTAAACTCTGACTTAGAGAAACAAGTTCATTTCAGGCTCTTTGTGTTTCTCTCCTCCTCCTTTTCACAGCTTTTACTTCTTTAAATGTAGACTTCTTTTGACAGATCATCACCATGGTAACTAACAGGACTGGGCTGCCTACAGAAATTGTAGTAATAAAGTGGTTGGTTTTTACACATGATGAAAAGATGATGAAGCACAATGATAGGTGATAAAGACACAGGTAATTGCTCTAGAATAATATTGCTGCCAAGAAGATGACTGAACTCCCACACAGAAGATGAACAGATGGTGTATTTATTGAAATTCATAGGCTGAGGGAAGAAAAGTGTAATTGATGGCTGTGTAGGTTTTGTTTCAGTTTACTATGTTCTGAGCAGAGCCAGGAGAGCGGCGTGCCGGCAGATGGAGCCCGTATGCAGAGCCACTGTATTTTCTCACTGGAGATCAGAATTCCAATCAGAGCCATAAAAGCAGCAGAATCACTAATTGCTCTGATGCATTCTGCTGGTTTAGCTCTGCCACAGAGCCCTGCTTTATTTTAGAAAAGGTGTAATGCCTCTGTAAGAGCAGCGATGGTAAATTGCACCAGAATACCGGGGACATGGAAGTAGAGCCTGGAAAAGTGAAGACTTGCGAAAGTTGTGCTCAGTTTCCAAGGCCATGTGTGTGTCTGTGTATGCAAAAGGCAGCTGTGGCATGTTTGCTAACCTTGTTGTTGATCTGGTACGGCAGGTCTGTTGTGCAGAATCCACAATAAGGCAAAGGCAGGGACTTCTCTTCAGTTGCTCTCTCTGTGTATTCAAGATAAAACAGGTCAATTTGATGTTGAGGCTTTAGTGAAAATGTTGTCTGCCTGTGTATGGCAGTGCTACAGATCTGGTTTGAATGATCCCCAACACAAGAGAGGCATTGACCCGTTGGAAGAAGTCCAGAGGAAGCCACAAAGTTGATCAGTGGGCTGGAGCACCTCTCCTGTGAAGACAGCTGAGAGTTGGGGTTGTTCAGCCTGGAGAAGAGAAGGCTCCAGGGAGGCTCTAAAGACCCTTGCAATACCTAAAGGGAGCCTACAAGACTGCTTGAGAGGGGATTTCCACAGGGTCATGGAGTGATAGGACAAGGGGGAATGGATTTTAAGAGAAGCAGAGTAGGTTTAGAGGAGGTATTAGGAAGAAAATCTTTACTCTGTGGGTGGTGAGGTGCTGACACAGATTTCCCAGACAAGTTGCGGACTCCTCACCCCTGGAAGAGTTGAAGACCAGGCTGGGTGGGGCTCTGAGTAACCTGGTCTAGTGGAAGGTGTCCCTGCCCAGAGGTTTCCCCCTTGTGAGGGTTTTTTAAGTTCCCTTCCAGCCCAACCCAATCTATGATTCCATGATTCTGTGCCTGCATGGCTGCTTTGTGGTGTGCTGCAGTGGTCTGAGTGTGCGGTGCTGGGATATCCCTTGCCACAGGGCTTGGTGCCTTCAGGTTCCCAAAAAGATTGTTTCAGTGTTTGTTGCCAGAAAGACATAAATGCCCATGGCAATCAGTCTCTGAAAGGTCTTTCTCTGGGAGGTACAAAAACCCTGCTTAGAGCAAGGAGTGCCAGCTCTGAAGCATAAAGGTTTTTCCATGTGGATAACAAATGCTACCTGTTGGGAGACACGCTGATGGGAGGAGCTGGTTGAGCTGAAGTGCTGGTGGCAGATTGCTGTCTCCCCTGCAGCTTCCCTGTCTTCAGCACCTTTAGCACCCCTGTTGTGCCCCTGCGAACTCCCATAGCTTTGTGATTTATTGGTGATGATGCCTGGGTGCTGTTTAGTACATCCTATGATCCCCTCTTTCTCTGTAGCCTGGTGATACTTTACTGATTGTATAACTCATTTTCTCATCAAGTTCTGTAAGGAAACCTATTCCCACTTGGGTTTACCTCCAGTTGCACCTACTCACATGTTGACTACAGCTGTAGATCTCGCAAGCAAGGAGCTTTGAGAATGTATATGAATAAAAGAAGAAATAGGTTCTTTGTCTTGCAATGGTTGTGTCAATGAGAATGAAAATAAATATGGATGTAGTATAGAAGAAACTCTCCCTGCAGGACACTTTGCCCTAGTGAGGAAACTAAAAGATGTGAATTCATCACTTGACAGTATTTGTGTCAAATTCACCCTTCTTTTTATTCCTTCCCTTCAGATTGTCAGGGCACCCACATCCTTTGTGGCACCTGAAAAACCTGATTTGCATGCAAATTGCTCCCGTTTAGGTTGAAACATTTCTGTCATTCTTCTTTCCAACTTCTTTCCTTTTTCCTGCAGAAAAGGAGGGGTAGAAAAAGTTACTTAAATGAGACACCTTCTTCATACAAGATTAAACAGAATTGCTCTGGAAGTGGAAAGATGTGCTTTTTTGAGACCTGTCAGGCAGCCAACAAACGGAGCATTAAGTTAGAGGTGCCAGAGTGATGTTCTATGTAATAAAAGAGAGAATTGGAAAGGGAGAGAGTGAATCTGAGGGCTGAAAAGAGACTGACCAATTGCTATATCTGAGCTGTTACTCGAGTGCTTGAAGAGTGGTTGGAGTCATGTTAAGCCAGCCTGGTGACTGTCCTTGTGAGAACTGGGTCCTAAGGAGCCTCCTGATTTCTTTCCAGTGCTGACCATCCCTGTTGTAAGACCCAGGCACCTGAGAGGCCCTGCAGACCTCACCGGGGCACCCAGCAGGGTCTGAGGGACCTTGGCAGCCTGGGGAGTTCTCTGGAGGAGATGGTACAGGGCATCCTTCAAAGGCTAAGCCTTGCTTGAGACAGAGGGCTGGGTTTGTTACCTTGAACACAGATTTGCCAGGTGGCCAGAGTGCTGCCAGCTTCTCTGTCAGCCTGCCTTTGTTTGCTGCCCAAGCTGTTGGCCTCTTTTCTTTCCCCTCCTCACTCCTGCTCTGCCCTTCACCACTAATTGAGTGTTTCAGGCAAAGCTGGTCAAAACATTTTTATTCAAAACTTATTTTGCTGGCAGCCAAGCTTGGCAGCATCAAAGAAAAAGATAAATAAAAAGATACTGTCATTTTTCTGGGAAAAAAATCTCATTTTAAAGTTGGAAGCTGAGGGGGAACACATTGCCAACTGCTTTTTCCTTTTCTAGTTTACCTTCTCTCCCCTTTTCCTTCCATCACCATTCCCCCTCCTCATCTCTTTTTTCCTTTCTTGGCTGTGTTCCCTTACTTGTGCCAGAAAAGTCAAGGGAGTCTAGGCTGACATGAAGACTTTCTCTCCTCGTTGAGTGTTTTTCATTCAAAAAGTAATCAGATGGTTTTCAATATCCCTTCCCCTCCCAAAAATAATGGTTATTCTTGGGCTAGTCAGATAGAATCATAGAATATCATGAGTTGGAAGAGACCCACCAGTACTTAGCTCACCAGCTGGGTGCTGTGGTACTCTGTGAGTTGCTGGGTGATTAGCAGTGGAAATTATCTTTCAGAAACCATTCCTGCTGGGACTGCTGCCCCTGAGCCTAAGCACATAATCAGAAAGGTTTATTTGACAGGTAAAACTACTGGAGAAGGTTAGTTTTTTTTGACTTACTGAGTGAAAGCTGCAAACCAAGCAGCTAATTTTTCATAGTTGGCTAACAGCTTGCCATCTTATGGGTTCAGATTACTTTAACATTTAAAACCAATTTGAAAAGTTAAACAAATAAAAAAAAAAAGGAATCTGTGGTGCAGTACAAGATGAGTGGCTGTGCTGTTTCAAAGCAAAGGTCCCTGATGCTGGCTGGTAGCAAGTACCTGAGGAGAATATTTAAGAACAGAGTCTGGCTGTGTGTTCCCAGTTTCTGACAACCAGCAGCTTGGGGACTTTCTATCCCAGAGGTTATGTTTGATGGCCTGTGATGAACCCATCCTCCATTTATCTGTTTGGTTTTTTGAAACACTTATGCTTCCAGGCCCTGCAACACCTACAGCAGAGAGTTCCATAGTCTTGTGTTGCATGAAACACTATTTCTGTGCATTGTGATTTGTACTGAATAGCTGCTCATTTTGTTGTGTGCCCTCCAGTTGTTTTGCAGAAAGGTGTAGCTGCAATTCATCCCTTGTTTGCCACCTCCATAACACTTATTACCCCCATTTTATTACCCCTCCATCTGCCCTGATCCCATAATTACTTTTCTCTCTATCTGACAAAATCAAGTTTTTCCCTTGAGCAGAAGCTGTTGCAGACCCCTCATTACCCAAGTTGCCTGTCTCAGGGTGGTGCTATTAAGTGCTGGGGCTATTAAGTCTTTTAAGTCTTTTAAGGAGTCTTTTAAGACTTCTACACTGTAGTGAAGAAGGGGGGCGCCAGTATGGAGTTGCAATTGCAAGACTGGTTTTGTGGTCTTAACTCAGTAGTTTCCGTAGTATTTGTTAATTTGCCTTGTTCTTGAACTCTGAGCTATTTTCAAGGAACTATTTGGGCAGACACCAAGATCCCTTTTCTGAGTGCAAATAGTCCTGATTACATCCTTCAGCTTCTCTGCAGGTAACACTGGTGCAAAATTTGGCTTTCCTACTCAAGGATTATCACCATGTGTGTTCCTTGTACACTTCCATCATCAATGACCCCACCAGCTCTCAGGAAGGCATCCTACTCCTGCAACACTTGAAAAGGAGTTGTAATTAAATTTTTATGCCATTAGAAAGTTGCTTACCATGGTTACTTTTTGTTCTGCCCTCTTGTGAGTCCACATTGAACTTGACAGAAGTTCATGATCTGTTTTTCTTTTCCTCCTCTGAACATGATATCCACATTCTGAAGGATGTTCTTTTTTCCATTTTTGGCTTTAGTACCAGTAATTGCCTTAAGTTACTCTTCAGTCCCAATCAACAAATTGATTGTTTTGGTCCTTTTAAAGAATTTTGAATTAATGACGCTTTCCTATAGTACCTGAACATGGTCTCCTGAAGTATTTCTGTGTTTCCAGCTATTTCTTTGTAGTGCTTCACTGATTTTTATATCGTTATCCCTTTTCAAATCCAAGTTTATTGCTTAGATTTCTGTGGGCTCTTTTTTCTTCTGTAGGGTGTTGAAGAATAGCCATTCTCCTGTGTTGCTGGGGATGAGCTGCTCTTCTATTACAGGGTTTTAACTAGTTATTTATAATGTCTAAAAATACAGTGTTTTCAGCACCCTGTCAAGCTAGCTTCCCAGTCTCAGTGGTATAACTCTAGTTTCAAATCATTCCCTTTTTTTGTCTGCATACCCAGTCTCCTGTAACCCCGTGGACAGTGTCACAATCTGCTAGGTTTTAAACTAAGCTTAACCTGTGTTTTTTTTAACACATTGCACCATTTCCCCACTGGCCTCACTTGCTCCGAAGTTCTCCTGCTTCTCATACTCAGGGAGTTACAACTTCCCACGGGGTTTTGTCTTCCACTGAGCCTCCTCTTGCTGTGTCCCCCTTATGGGAATCCCTCCTATCCCACAGCAGCTCCAGCCTCACCCATTTAGAGGTGGGACCACGGTGGGTGCAGCCTTGGATGTAGTGACAGGACAAGAGGGGAATGGCTTCAAATGGAAAGAAGGCAGGATTAGACCAGATGCTAGGAAGGAATTCTTCCCTGTGAGGGTGGTGAGGCCCTGGCACAGGTTGCCCAGGGAAGCTGTGGCTGCCCCATCCCTGGGAGTGTTAAAGGCTGGATGGATCTTGGAGCAGCCTGGTCTAGTGGAAGGTGCCTTCCTACGGCAGGGGGTTGGAATGAAATGATCCTTAAGGTCCCTTCCAACCCTATCCAGTCTGGGATTCCCTGATCCATGTAATGGCTGTGGTTGGAGAGCAGCCTACCTGGGAAAGAGGGGCCCTTGCAGGGAAGAAAAGCTGCGGCAATATTCTCATCTTGTGCTGAAGCCTTTACTGCAGGTTTTGATTTACATCTCTGATCTCCACCAGACCTTCACCTAATTGAGTAGATTGACCCTGGATCTAATATAACAGGCAATTAATCAAAGGCTGACTAATCAGCTCCCTCCATGGCTGGCACCTTGCAGAAAATCTGGGAATCACTTACATGCTACCTCTGCAAACCAGTTTTATGCTCTGAGCTTTATAGTCAGTTAATTCTATTGAACTCTGTGGATGTACTGCAAACTTCAATTATTATTAGCTCTGAAACAAAATAAAATCACTTTACTTACCTACCTTAAGTGGGAATTTAAAAACAAAGTTCTGTAGATGCTTTAACTAATTACACTCAGTAGTTTGACCATAGTATTAAAATTTAGCTGAAATCTGTCATCTTTCCATGGATTTGAATACCTTGAAAACTGATTGGCTAAACAACAGATTTTTAACTTAATTTTTAGGGTATAAAAGTATTTTCTTTTCAAAGGTCTTAATTTTGATGTAGGTAACTTCTGAAATTTGAGACTACTGAAAGGTAGAACCTGACTTGTGATTTAAAGTTTACATTTACCAAGCTGCAGTAGTTAATAGGCATTCAGTGATGTTCACTGCCAACTATTAGGAGCTTTAAATTGATAAGATAAAATTAAAGCAGAATAAATGTCTGCAAACACTTACTCTTCCTGCATAGCCAAACTCATTTCAGTTAGAGTGTTCTCTGCCAGGGTGGAAGCAAAGAGCAGTGAGGGGATGCAGTTGGAAGCTGTGGCACTGTCCCAAAGGCAGCAAAGCCACTGCTGACATGCTTATCAAAAATGAGATGAGGGGTGATTTTTTCTTTTTCCTTTTTCTCCAGCCAGACCTATATCTGACCTCCTGAGTGGTCCTCTGAGCCCCGTTCCGACTTCATTTTTCTGCAGGAAGGGGGTAAGCAAATTCTACTTCGCTTGTTTGGGTGAGGATGAGTTTTTCTGATGCTCCAGAAAATCACATCTGTTCCCTTTCTTGCAACAAATGTTCAAATCCCTTATTTACCAGTGTTAATACACTTAATTAAATAAAGTAAATTGCTGTGGGCAATTACGTAGGCTCTCTTAATGTACCCCAACTTACTTTTAGTTCATCTTCTCACCTGAGCCCTGGAGATCCTCTGCTGACTTTTTCCACTGCTTCCCACAGATGGTTGATATGTGGAGCCCAGACACACTCACCTCTGCTGTGTTGTTTATGGACCTTGGTGCCTGTATTGTTGAAGCTGCCTGCTTGGCTTGGCTTTCCCTTAGAGACTTTTGTGTTCTCTTTATCACTTCTATGACCCAAAGCATGTTGCTAACACTGAAAACACAACCTCTTTTACCCCCTCCAGTCAAATCCTGAACTGAACTACCCCTGCAACTGAGTCTTTACTGATGGTGAATCCCCCTTGTACATTTTTCTGCACTGTCAGTCTCGTATCTTGTCACTGTTTTATTCCCTTTTCAACGCTGTTAGATAATTATATTGCATTCAAGTGGAGTTGCCTTTGCTGTGGTAGAATAATTGACCTGTTTAAAGTGAGGACTCCCTTTGTATTCTGGGGCATGAGCATTCCCCAACGCATCTGCGTTTCTCTTCAGAGTTCCTGAAGGTTTTTGAGGATCATCATTCCGAAATCCACTGTTAAAGCGTTCATTTCCCACCGCTCCTCCTGCCTTGTGTCAGAGCACGGCTGGGGCTGGGCTGGGCTGGCATCCTCCTTTCCCCTGCCCTCCAGGGTGTGCCCCCCGCAGGTCCCTGGCTCTCATTCACATGCACTGACCGTGGACAGATGACAGGGCTTGTGCCGTGTCAAGCACCGGGAAGGTTTTAAGATAACATTCCTGCTACTTTGAGCTCCTTCTTGGCCGCCTGCCCTTGCTCATGCATCTCCAAATGGTTTCACTGTGTATCTCGAGCAGCTGGTCCTTTTCCTTCAGTCTGATACTGCTGCTTATCAGTGTAGCTGGGATTAGGCTGTGGTGTTTGTACGTGGCAAGTGTTTTAATTAGCTAAAGTCACTCTTCAGGCATTTTCCTCTTATATGGTAGTGTTCTCAATTGGTGCATGTGTTGTTGTTTGCTGATTCCTCTCTTTTTTTTTTTTTTCTTTTCTTCTTGATGTATTTGATTGTCTCCCTCCTCTCTGTCAAGATAGCTGTAGGTGGGTATTTCCCTCTCTGCCTCTTGTGTCACTTTACATGGTGGAGTGGTTGCTTTTGCCTGTATTTGTTTTTGCATTGTCCAGCTGCATTGCTTTAGACCATGTGCTGACTCAGTATTTGTGTTCCTGTTCTGCTTCTTTCCCTGGGTAGAGCCATTGCCTGTGACTCTGCTTGCATTTTTGGAGCTTTAGATCTGCTCCTGTCCACACTATTGCTTGCAAGCTGGACTCGTGTAATCCACAAGGTCTCTATTTAGTTCGATGTTTCCAAAATAATTTGTGGACTCAGTTCCAAGGTGAAGAACACTGACAATTTTTTTCTCGATTTCTGAACAAAATCTGCCATTTTTCTGGGGAATTCCAACCTCCCTTCATCTCCTCTGCAACTGTAATGGTTTTGATTGTGTTTCTGGCAACCATCTCTTTCAATGCTGGGTAATATTTTTTAATGTAAATTTATATATACCCAGCTTTAATTAGAAAGAAAGAATACTTGCCACTGATTTTCAGGCCTCTAAGTAGACTTGAATCACCCTTGTGTACATAGAGGTTTTCTTTGGAAATCTGCCTCATGTGGAGTTTGAGTTGGCCTGTCTGCTGCATTTTTAGGGGTTAATTTGCCTGGGCATCCCACTAAATTGAATGCTGCTTCAGGCTTTCCTTCTTCCAACCAGAGCTATCCCAAGAGACTAAATGTAGGATGCAATAGAGACCCTGGAGTTTCCCTGAAACTTCTGCAAATTCCTGTGAACTGGATGGCTCAGATCCACTTCAGAGGCTATTAAATTACTGGAAAATTATTTCACTGGAATAAGTGAGCCCCAGGGTCCGAGCTTGGGGTGGAAATCAGAATTGGATCCAAAAGCCCATCTGTGAAGTGTGCAGGAACACGGGGCTGTGACTGCCTGGCCACCAAGCAGCACATACTTGGATAGCCACAGGGAAATGATCAAATTACTGCTTACTTGATAATGCACAGACTCAACTTCTCTCTTTGCTTGCTTCAGCAAACCAGGTCAGATTTCCCTACTACAGGCTTAGTGGGCACATGGATTTTGTTGATATTTTGGACTCCAGGTGAAGCTTCCCTTTTTGTTTGTGGGTAATGGCTCTCAGTCTCATTTCAGTTGGTTTTCAGGCGTGGTTTCAAGGCATTTGGTCTGTGCTGTTTCATAGAAATTTTAGTGAGGAAATTCTGTGGAATCCAGACACGTGTTTACTTGAAACTCTGCTTCTGCTAAGACAGTTTCCTCCTCTGGAGTTCAGGACCTTGTCATCTGTACCCGTCAGCAAACAGCAGTGATCACAACTTAGGCAGAAATGTGTTGTGCAAACATTTCTACCTTCACACCCATCTAGCACAGGCACATTCCTCCCAGGGTAGCCTGCTGCAGTTGGCCCAGAGGTGTGGAGCACTGGGAGACACTGGCTGACCTCAGCAAGATGTGCCAGAGATGTTTCACCCAGATGTTCATGCCTTGGCAAGAGCAGTGCACTGCCCTGAGCTCTGTCTCACAAGCTTCTCTAGTTTTGGGGCTCTTGACTCAGAGTCCTTACTTTGTTGCATGCAGCTTGCTCTTTGGTCTTGTATTTCTTTAGAACAAGATTTGGGGCAGAGGAGGAAGAATAATTGGACTTTATATTCAAGCACTAGGAGATGTATTTGTTTTTGCAAGTCTGGAGAATGTTGAGGAAGGCTTAACATGCTGACCAGAATGCAAGTGTGAGTTGCTGCTGCTTGTGTGCAGTTTTATTGCCATCCTGCCTTCCCTGCCCACTAATGGCTTTGTTCAGCCAAGCTTACCTCCAGCAAACACTGCAGTGATAATTGTGCTGCAAGGAACTACAATGAGACTGGTGCATGTTAAATAGCAGGGAGGTGGCAGGTATCTCATGGCTGCTGCTCTGTGAGGGAATTAAATCAGCCACACCAGTATGAAGCCTCTTTGTTTTGACATAACTGGGCAGTGTCAGGGTTGATCTCTCATCCAGGCCCAGGGCAGGAGATGCTAGGAGCACGTCCTGTTGCTGGGGGAACAGCCATGCTGTGGCTCCCAGGTGAAAGGATGTCTGATCTTTAGAATAATGGTGTAAAGGTTTATGTGGAATACATTGTCTGGGTTTTAAAAATACCAGCTTGACATTTAGTGGGACATAAAGGGAATATATCTACAGTTTAGCTGGTGGTTGACAAATAATAATAAAAGCTGACTACATCTGAAAAGGTATTTGAATTCCTGCCAATTGTGCTCTAGCTCTTTTAGCACAACAATTCTGGAAAAAACAACCATAGAAAGGGCAACGTTGAGCTGACAAGGATGAGAGTTTATTCTCTTAACATTATTGTGCTATTATTTCTGGATTACTTCTTTCCCATTGCTTTCCCAGCTTTGTAAATGATGGATTCAAGAGTAAAGTTTAGAGTAAGAAGTTAATGTAGGAGATGAAGGAAGACAGCTGAGTGCATCGGGATCAGAGTGGAAGCCTTGTATCGTCTCCCATTTTTCTCCATAAATATGACAGTCCTGATGAATTCTGGAGAAATTTGAATGAAAATGGATAAGCACTATATTTCCACAGAAAATGCGTTAGGGCCTGCAGTGGAAGTTACAAATGGAAGAGTTCAAAGGTAAGGGAATAACAGAACAATCATTGGGAAAGAGTTCGGAGTAAACAACTTTTTTGGTGCGAGAGTAACTCAGTGGCAGTGGCTTAAAGGAGGATTTTCCTGGGTAAACCTTATTGAATCTGAGACCTTATTTTCTCGTTGGCAACTCATTTCACAGCCTCTCTTCTGGAGCTGCTGGTGGGACATCTATCTTCAATGATGCAACATTGGAATGGAGTGCATGTACAGGGAATGAGGCACCCACAGACCTGTGTGCCCAACAGCCCCGGCCCCTTCCTGGCAGCCCAGCTCTGCAAATCTTCATTCTCAATCAGCAGGGGAATTTCTCCCTGGCTTAGCAGATGTCCAGGTCTCACTGATGGGTGGAAGTTGTTCACTCAGTTGGCTGCAGTGACGAGTCTGACATAACCAGGCTCAGTGTTTCCCCTGCGCTCCCGCGCATTTTCAGCCGCAATTCCACGGCTGCCGCCTCCTGCTCTGGGGCCTGGCCCTGCTCATCAGCAGCAGCACTCAGCCATGCCTGATGTGGGCACTACGGAGACAGGGGAGAGGCTGTGAGGCTGGGAAGAGCCCTGCTGGAAGGCACATGTCCCCAGCAGTGGCTCTGCCCATCCCACCCTCTCCAGCTGCCCCATCCATTGGGATTCTGCTGCCACCAGACTCATGGAAGTCAAGGGGCTTGATGTCTGCTCAGTAAGGACTTTTTTCCTCCTCCTGTGCTCCTTCTAAGCAGCTTTTATTTTGAAGATGCCAGTCTGGACTACTCTTGAGGGATCTGCCAGGCATCAGCTTTTATAAACAAGATCATCAGAACACTTTTTTTTGGGGGGGAAAAAAGAGTTGCATTAGGAACACCTGCAGAAAATTGCCTCAGGGAGCAGTTTGCCTTAGAGAGGCAAGATACTGCTGAGAGCAGATTAGAGCCAACTTACAAATTGCTGCAGGCACTGGGGCCAGAACCCTCTTGGTTGTGTGCAGCCAGGTCTGTTTACTCCCTTCTTTCCCCCCATTGCTGTCCACCTTCCCCACACTGTCTCAAGTTTTGAGCACTGTGAATAGCTGGGTTAAGATGTGCAGTTTTATTTTACAGTCTTTCCATGCTGTTTTTGAGGAACACCAGGTATTCTAGAAGCTGGAAACAATTTTTTGCACTAATTAATAAATATTTGGGAAGAGCTTCAGTTTCACTGCAGAGAGACCTTTTGCAGGCAGAGATGGTGGGGATGGATTTGCCCTGAATGCTGGGGAAAAATAACCTTTCTTCCACTGGAACTCAAAACCACATCCAAAATGTACTTTCAAAGTAGCAGTTGTGTGGAGAGGGAAAAGAGAATGTGACCTCACAGTGAGTATCTCAAAGCCTTCCTTAAAACATACATTAAGGTTAAAAAAAAGTTAAGAACAAGAAAAAGTAAAAAAAAACAGAACTTGAAGTTCATTCTCTACCTCTTTCTTTTTTTCTTCCTCTTCTTTTTTTAATTTAAATTTTTTTTGCAGTGAAGTGTGACTTGGTAAGAGAGTCTCCAAGATAAAACCTGCAGCTGTTCATGGGTGTGTGGCAGGTCTGTGACCTGGTGTGCATTGGGATCAGTGCTGTGCTTACACCTTTTTCTCCAAGAACAGCTTTTGCTCTGTGTACACAAACTCCACTGGGAAGGACAGAGCTGCTGGCACAGCTTTGCTCTTCCAGCCTGGGATCCCCCAGAGCTGGAGCAGGGCCGGCCCAAGGGTGAGCAGCAGCTCAGGGAAGCAATGACTGGCTGAGCATGACAAGTGCAAGGGTGAGGCTGCTCCCTCTGTTTTAGACTGAATTCCCACTGTGATCCTTACTTTACCTTTTTACTGCAAATCTGTGGGAATCCAGGATGGAAAAGGTACCTTTCCAAAGTGGGTCCAAAATATTTATGACCAAACTGTGAATTTTAGCCAAGTAATAAATTACATCTCTGTACAGGAGAGAAAATAACTTACAATTTCCAATTTCCTGATAAATGAATGGCAATTTTTTTTTTAGGCAACCTTGTCAGCAAGACAATTGTCTGAATAAAGACCTAGCACTCAGAAGGTGAGAGCAGCAGGAAAGGTGAGGCAGTAGTAGCTAAACAACCCCTTCAGAAGTGGCATAGACTGCTTTATCTTGTTTCCCCGGCTTGCATTCCTTTGGTGGCTGTCACATGTTTACCAACCAGCAGCATTCCTTCTTCCTTGGGATGTTAAATCAACAAGCACATGCAGAGAAAAGGGCAAGAGCACCAGCACCACTCCTGTTTCTCAGGACTGTGCCTCTCCTCAGCTTTGCCCAGCCTGGGTGAATGCTGCAGATTCTGAGGATTTAGCAAACTGTCCCAGGAAGAAGGCTTTGAAATGTGTTATTTGTGAGAAAAGTGTTCTTGGGAAATTCCATTCCTGGTTTGAGTCATTTTGCTGCTTTATGTAAGTGTGATTAGGTAAGTCTCGTGTTTGGAATGCTCTGGGGCTATTTCTTGGTGAGAAGACAGCTTCCCTAGTTTGTTACTTTGGTGACAATTACTGTTTGAACAGAAAATCCTGTGTTACCCTCACTTCTATCTTTGGATTTGCATGCTGCTTTGGTGTTCTTGAAACACAAAGATCTTGGAAATCACAAGGAATGAAATAGGAGTTAGCCTTTTCTTCTGTTTTCTGCTTTGACATCGTTCTGTTTCCTGCTATCATCCCAGATCTTATTGGCAGTGGTAGACCATAATTCTAGATCCACAATGAGTAACAAAAGTACAAAGTATTTGCATTTCTGTTAAGCAGAGGGCACTTCTGATCATTGTGCAAGGGAAGCCATGGGTGCTTGCAGGTGTTGGTGGCTGGGATATGTTAAAAAAAAAAGGAACTTAATGTAGCATGATGGCTGTGGGAGAACACAGCTGAAGGGATCCAAATAAAGCAGTAAATAGTGTCGCAGTAACGACACAAAAGGAAGAGCCAGAGACACCTGTTACCAGGATCAGAGAGAAGGAAGGAAGGGGGGCAAGACCTGCCTTTTTTATTTTTTATATCCATTTAGAAATCACTATTCATTGGAGGAAATCAGTTCTTCCTCCCTCAATTACAGTGGTCAAAGGAAATGTCCATCAAAGTTCTGTGTCCATGAGAAAGGAATGCAATGATAAGATATAGTTACAATAACATGGCCATGTTTACAGAGAAAACTGTGAGAAACTAGCTACAAAAAATGATAACATCCAGAACTGCAAAAAACAGGGCAACAAAATAGACTCCATAGCTTCATTCAGTGTGTCTTAAAACATCCCAGGAACATGCTGCACTTTTTCCTTGTGGTACTTTATGTCAAGTGTTTTGCAGAATGTGTGTGTGTATGTTTGCTCACGTGGGCTGGGCTGGAGCATCAGTGCTGCAGAAGCCCTTGGAGTGCATGGAATCTATTTTAGTCCATCTCCACAGCATCTGTTTTGGCTAACAGTTGCCAGTCTGCCTCCCCCTTTCCTTTCTCCTGGCTCTGAAGTGGCACAGCTCTCCATTTTTGCCTGAGAGCAGTCGGATGTCACAGCTTTGGCTTGAAAGAAACTCTGGGCAGATGCTTTGAAACTTGTGAATGCAAATGAATCCTCTGAGACAGATTTGTGACCACTTCTTCCATCTGGAGAAGGCCCTTCTCCCAAGTTTTGTAGTGCTTGGGTCCCGCCCTTCACATTGCTTTTTACAAAGGAATTATGAAGGGTGACTTGCAGCATCAAAAATTGTTTTCTCTGAGCTCTTCCTGCTCCTCATTAGATCAGTGACCATTCTGTTTTTGATTTTCTGTAGAGACAGTATTTTGGACAAAGTACCAGAGTCCATCTTTGTTTCAATTTGGTTGAACTTTTCAGTTTTTGGCTGAACTGAGAATAAGCAAGACTGAGGAGTGCCTGGAATGGAAGAAGGCATAATATAGGAAAGAATAAACTGGGAAAGCACAGAGAGAGGGTGAGCTGTTCTCCTGACCATTTAAAACCAGCTCTGCTTCCCTGTTCCTTATGTCTGCAGGACTTCAATGCGTTTCCTTTGTCACAGAGCCCTGGGCTAGCTGAGCAATGACTTCAGTTCCTTCCTTTCTCCATACAGCCCTGGTAAATGGTTAACTGGTTTATACCTTTGTGGATAAAGGAATGTTCCCAGTGCCATGGTGGAAGGTGGCAGTACTTGCTCAGCTCTTCAGTGGATTAAACAGCTGACTCTAGAAACCACTGACATTCCCCCCCACCAGGCATTTGTTTTAATGGCTTTTGTTATTGTTAGAACATATTTTCTCAGGGCGTAGGTCACTTGGTCGATACCAAAGGCCTAGAAATCTTCCACAATATGCTCTTTCTTTGAAACCACACCCTGCTTTATGAGCAGCAGCCTTCTGCTTCAGGGCTCCCTGTTAAATGCCAACAATTCCTCCATCCTGTTCCTCAAGAGCTGGAGCCTGAGGCTGGTAGCTAGCCCAGGTCCCAGGAAGCTGTGGTGGGGCAGCATCTCCCATGTAGACATCCTCTGAACCAGGACAAAAAACATCAAAGGACTTCTCATGCCAATTGTGGCACTGCCAAAAGCTAATCTGGCAGCAAATAACCTGTGTGGAACGAAACTCAGTGTAGGACCTGTGCCTTTTAGGTTCAGAGAGTGGTGGATTAGTGTCCTCGGAGAGGCAGTAAAGAATGACCCAGGAAGGGAAGGAAAGCCTGAATGTCAGAGTTGATTCTGCTGCTCAAACACACCCATTTCCTCTGGGAATTGCATGGAAAGGGCACAGTCAGGGCCATCTTTGGTGGGGTAGCTCTGGCAGTGCTTAGTTGGAAACTGGTGGCTTTTCATGGATGTGAGTCTCATCACCACCACATAGAATTTCTTGTCTCAGCAGCAGCAGCACAACTGTAGAGCATTCCTCCCTCCCACCTCTGTTCATGCCTTTTTGTGGCTCCTTAGTTTCCTAAACCTTTGGTGAAACTGTATAAAGGTTTGTCTGGCTACCCCTTTAAAAAAAAATAAAGAATGACTGGTTGTGCTTTCAAGGCAAAATTAGCCACCAAAGCTGCCCTTTTAGCACTACCAATTAGAAGTTTTAGAAAAAAAGCAGGTGTTCTGTGCTTCATTTTGACAGCAGTCCCTGATCTAGGAAGGTCGAGAGATACATGCTTGTCCCACTTTTTCATTCTGGTCTGCAGTTTGCCACTGCTGGTGCCTGGATGTGTTTAATGGGAGCTGAAAATGGGATGGAGCAGCTTCAGAAGGCTCAAAACACGTAGCACCAGGGAGTCTGTGATGCCAATATTGGAAACTTTTCTTTCAAAGGTCAGGGGCTGAGGCATGGACACTGTGAGGGTCCTGCTGCCTCTCTGCATCCTGCCAGGATGTGCTGAGTGCAGGTGTGAGGCTGTGGTCCCTTGCCACCCTTCTTCTCCTTCAATACCTGCCAGGAGATGTCTCTGGCCCACAAGGATACAACAAATAACAGGTCAAGGAGGGGCCAGGTCTGTGTTCAGAGGGTGCCCTGCTTTCCATTGGCACGTGGCCTGCTCTCCACAGATGGGAAATCGTCTAAGTATTAAGAGATTTGGTTTGATTAGCTAAAATCTCCTGTTGGCAGCACATTTCCAGTCCCTGGAGCAATGGAGATCAGACAGGTTGCCAAGGCAACGCACAGCCTTCAGTGTGAGGTTTACTGTTGCATCGTCCTTGGTCAATTGATGGAGTAGGGTTTATTTAGGTCTTTGAAAAAAACCCCAAAGCTGCTGTCCAGCCTTTTGCTGTGATGAGTCATTGTGCCTGGGGTCAAATTGGTGAAACTAAGATCAAGGTTTTGTGGATGAGAGAAATAAACACATGAGACCATAAAGATCCCAATTAGATTCCTCTCTGAAGAGGTGAGAGCACTTCGGTTCCAAGTGGAGACAACTTGTTCTCTTTTATCCCCCCAAGTAAGTGAAACAGCAACTGAGATCCTCCTTTCTCCCTCCTCGCCTCTCATTTCCTCTCTCTCCCAAATGTAAAATACTTATTTCTATTCTCTAGAGGACTCTGTGCTCACTGTTTAATTCCTGACTCATATCAGAGGTCCTTCCAGTTTGACCTTTTGTCCCTGCTTTGCTTGTTGCTCTCTGCCCCCTTCTCTCTTACAGAAGCCTTGGTAAATTCAGCTTATAAAAGTTTTCATTTCGTTACATTATTCCTCCTTTTGTATCACCTGGGAGATGAAAATCTCATCATGTCACCACTGCGAACACCACTGTGGCGTGTGCTGAAAGTCACTGTGACTCATTGCCTGTTCATTGATCTGGACTCCAAGTCAGGCAGTGAAAGGGGACAGGGGCATCTCTGTGTGACAGTTCCCTGGATTTACTCACGTAACAGAATTGTGCCAGTGGTGGGCACAGCCATCTCTGAAATTTTGGAAGGGACCTGATTCAATGTTCTCACAAGCCAAGGGGGGAAATGCCATTGTGCTGAGGGCCAGGCCTTGATTTGCCAAGTTAGTAAAAGTTTCTTTTTAAAGTAATTCTGGCCATGATAAGGAAGACTCCAAGGCTACAAGGGTAACAAGATCACAGGGAGCTGAAGGTGATGGGAGACACCATCAGAGTGCCCCTTTTTGTTCCTCTCACTGAGATGTATGTGGGCTGTTCTCAGCAGTGGATACCCTGTGAGTTCAGGGTGAAATCACTGTACAAGCAAGGATTGCAAGGAGTCACTGCATGGTTTAACATGGGGAGCCTGGCTGGCAACTTCGGAACATGCAGATGCTGTTCTCTTGTGAGTGTGCACCTCAGCTGGTGTCATATAGCATAGGGAGAAGAGAAGGAATTGAAAAAGAACTCTAGACACTGTTTGCTTTGAGAGAAATTCTGACCTTCTCTATAATAAAACCTAGGCATGAACTTTATAGACAGTGACTTGTATGTGTGAGGGAAAAATTTAAAAAGGTAGAGGAGACTTTAAAATTCTGCACTGGCGTCCTTAGTTATTTATCCTTTTTGAGAGGATGGCAGTTGATAGATGTGTCACTGTGATGCTGCACAGTTATCTTCTTTCCCTGTCTCAAAATACTGCATTAGTGATACCATGGCAACAAAGAAGTTGTCTTTAAGGAAAAGGAAAAAAAATAGCGTGACTTCAGTGTTCAAGGAAGGTGGCAGACTGACAGCCCTAGTCTTCCCTTTCTACCAGTAAGGCAGTGTTGGTGTCATCTATGACAAAAGGTATCAGATTATGAACTCTTTGTTGCACCATGACTGAAAACAAGCCTGGGGCATGACCAAAGACAAACCTACTACAGAGAGAATGGGCTGAGAATCTTCTGGGTAAATGTGCTCTTGTTGGACAATTACATTCTCTTTAAATTGTAACCTTTTCTGAGAGATGCATTATCTTGAAAAATCTTTCCTAGACCCAAGTTTTGTTCTTTTTTCAGGATGGAATTCCTCTCTGAGCAGTCTCTGAGCTGTGATAATGATTAGGAAAAAAAAAAAACAACCTGTCCCTTGCCACTCTGGTAGTTTTTCCAGAAGTTGGATAGTCAAAGGATATGTGGAAAGGGCAAGTTCAAGACTCTGCCCTGCTTGAGTCAGACTTGTATTTGAGTACAGGTCTCATCTCTAACATGAGAGCCCTAAGCAGCAGGAGATTGGCTTTCAGGGACTAGATTATTTCATTTGATCTAATTCAGGTTGTATTTATCATTATTACTACAGTCATCTTCTTGCTTTCCTACATCTTAGGTGAGAGCTTTGACCGCCAAGGTAGCTCACTGCTTTGTGTGATGGCTGTTTCTACAATGGAAAATAGTTTCAGAGAGCAAAACTGAGAATTTGAGTGTAGGTCAGAGATTTGGGTGAATTTTGAGATGGAGAAGAAATGAGCAAACACTAGAGTGTAAGGGTACCTCATAGATTGTGGGCTAGGAAAGTAATTTTCTACCTGGTCCTAAATTTTCTTCACTGGTCTAGAGAAGAACTGAGACAAACAGTTGTGAGGCTGCAGGTTTCACCTCGATTATCTCAGTTGTGGGCCCAGCTCTGGGAACAATCCTGGCAGGGACCAGTGGGGGTACAGGAGGACCAAGGCCTGGATGGGTGCAAGGTTCCTTGTGCTGTCCCCATCAAATCTGTTCAGCCCTGACACGGAGGAGACCAGCTTTCCATTCATGAGTGGCAATTCAAGTGCTGTGCTGCTCAAATATTCAGTCTCCCTGGCCCTGTTAACTGCAAAGAATTTTGAATGTCATGATGAACTGGAGCCATTCCTAAGGTTATTGCTAAGTTTGATGATGAGCCTCTGGATCACCCTTTAGAGTGACCTCCCCTAGACAGCATGAATGCTCCCTGTCCATTAGGACACATTTCTGTTCCCTTGGTCCACCTGTATTTGTGGTGTGTGTGTTTACAGATGGGGAGAGAGCCAGGACTCTTCTGGATGCAGAACTTGAGGTGTCATTGTTTGCAGACGCTGTGTACTTGCTGTTGACCTGAACCAGTGGTGCACACTGGTTTGAAACGCGTCCAGCAAAACTATTATTTCATCTTTTCTAGTTGGAAAATGCCTTTTGTTGAAGGCAGAATATTTCACAGAACTGGGTCAGCTCTCTTACAAATATCATCAAGAGCACTGCTCAAGGCCACGGTGGGAAAACAGTACTGCCACAAGGTTGTACATAACAAAATACAGAGCAGCCTTTGCAAGGTGGAAAATCTGGCCTCAGAGAAAGCCTTCCTGAAAGCCTATGGCTTTCACAGGTTTGCCCTCCCAGTACTTATGTCTTGGTCATTTATCTACAGCAGTGAAGTCCAGACTGCATCCTGAGGATTCGAGTTTGAGTCTGGCTCTTTTGAGCCTCAGTGAGCAGGTTCAGAGAAATCAAGTCTGCTGCTACTGCTGGCCCCAAAACAGAGGCTGCACAGTGAGCCAAGCTGAACCCAAAGGACAGAGGGTGCCCTCCTCCAGTCATGCACCTTGGACGTGGTAGTGGGAAAAGGAAAATGTGGGTTTAAGGGAGAATTTATCTCAGGCCTTCCATTTCTTGAGTGACTGCACTTGCTAAATGCCACTGCCTCTCTGTCTCCTCTTGTGCCTGATGTGCCTTTCCTTGAACTCAGTGCAGCCTGAGGGTGTTGAGCAGCTCTACTGGATTGTATCCCTAAGAGAATCAGGCTTTTGGGGAAAAAATGCCAATCCTGTGTCTTTCAGGTGACCCAATGTTACTGAGGAGAGATGCCTGAAGTCCCGTGACTGTCACCATGGTGTCATCTCTAGGAAGGTGCTATTGATGTTCTGTTTGGTAGCCTCAGGTTTGAGGTGAAAAGTGAGGTGATTCTAAACACTGAAATGCCTGTGTAGATGGATGTAACTTTTCTTGATTGTTTTTTTGGGCCTAGCTTCCACCTTTTTGAGCTGTGTCTGTGCTGTGGCTCCTGTTCTGTGAAGCAGTTGTGTTAGTGTTTCCCTGCTTCAGAGGGTTCCTGGGGGGATAAATGCATTGAAGACTGCAAGGTGTTTGTGTACTGTGGCTTTGTGGATTGTAGAAGAGAGAGAAATGAATTTGCTGTACTGTCTCCAAGACCTTTGAAATTGCATGCTTATGCCATAGGCCATAAGGGCAGTTTAAATCTTTAAAGATGACTGCAAATACATCATCAGCATCTACAAGTGGGTTCATTCTTCCACCCTTTGTTCAGACAAAATTGACAGTGAAAGTAAACAGAGGTATAGTCAGGTCATAAGTGCCTTTCAGTTCCTCATATTCCTTATATAAAAGGACTGGAGAACCTCCTCATTCCTGCTATCTGTAAATCAACACATAAAAATAAAGTGTGTGAAACTGAGCCTCCGTGTAGGGTGAGTCCTCTTGCCTTGGATGGGAGTTTCACTCCTGCTACAGCACCGAATGTGGTCTGATTGCATTTCTGATAATGTATTTGTGGATCACCTTGAGGAGAAGAGGAGGAGTTATACAACTGTTCCCTCACAGTGCTGTTGGAAAGGGTCTGGCTTTGTCTCTTTGAAATAGATATCAGGAGAGAGCTGCAATCCTGTGAAAACACACATTTATTTCTGAAGTGTTTGTGTATTGTGCGTGTGGTGCACACGAATAGAATTGCCACCTGTCCAAGGCTGATAAGGACAAGCAGTGGCCATGTGCTCCTTGTTCTGGCAGTTTGCCGTGTGAAGAATCAGCACCTATGGCTTCCCTCAGTCTCAGTTTATGGAATGCTGCATGCAAGGAGTTGCTTCACCGTTTGTGACACTGAGTTTGTACAGATACGGATTTGTGAGGGGTTTTGCTATAATAGATACACTGTTAGCTATGGCTTCTGAAAACCCTTTACATTTTATTCTGTATTGTTCCCTCAGAAGATCCCATTAGTTATCCTATTCCTTTAGGAATCCACATATGGCGCTGCTTTCCCTTATAACCTTGGCCTCAGCTTGTGAGTGGGCAAAGTGACAAGATGCTGATACCCACGTGCTGGGGGCACTGAGGAGAGGAAGTGACTGAGAAACCTGCTTGGTGTTTCCATTGCACCCAGCAGGGATCTTGTCCTTGCAGTGGGGCTGCTGCCATCGTTCCACCCCACATAACTTCCCTTCAGTAGTTGCTGAGCCCTGCTGGGCACAAGGATGGGCTCCCAGGCTTTGCTGCGCTGTGACACTGCTGATAGGGATGAGGATATGTAGATATGCAAGTAGGTGGAAACTCTCTAATACATCGTAATAGTAATAATAAAAATGTACACTTGTACTGCCTTGCAGCTTTCACTAGAACTTCTGCCCACGCACCAGCCTACTTGGTTCACAATGCAGTGTGCATGCTAGACAATTAGTGGCTGATAATGAAAAATGTCATGGGAACCAGGAGGAAAATCATAGCTTACTCCAAATATATAATGAAATGTAATTAGCACAGACAGCAAAACAGACAATTTATGGGTTTTTTTTTTTTTGTAATTAAAAAGTACCAGTAAACATTCCTTTTTTCAGGAAGTTTGGTAGCAAATGAAATTAAAGAACTATTGTGTGGAATAGTATTTTATGCAGAATTTAACCCTTGCCCAGCAGAATGGATTAAGGTCTTGCTAGCTGCAGACTCTCCAAGTGGTGCTGCTCGTGTTCATTCCCCTGGCTCTGGTCTGTCAGGAGGGGCCAGGTCTGATAGCAGAATTTCTGTGAAACCGACTACAAGCCAAAACCCCAGCTGGATTCAATGCATGTGACTGTGTGGCCAACACTTCTCTCTCGTTCTTCCAGATAGACTCACCCTGAAGTCATCTGGTAGTGTGAAGGTGGTTTTGAGGGAGAGGTTGGAGCAAGAACAGCATTGTAATTCCTTGTGTTCCCTGTGTCCTCTGTCAGATCTCTTCCATTGACCTCACTTCCATTTCTGACCTTCTCTTTTCTACCGTCACACTGCCCCTCTGGTTTGTTCCAGTGTATGAGGAGTGTGTGCAGTTGTGTGGCCTCAGCTCGTCAGGAGCACAAACACCATTTCTTGGCTTGTGCTTTCATGCCAAGCAGCAGAATGAGTTGGACCCACTGTGGCACTGCACAAAGATGTTGATGGCTTTAATTTCTTAGCTTAAAAATGGGTAGATGAGGAAGGGTCCTGGCTGAATGAACCGTTTATGTCCCAAGGCATGTGGTGGTCAGCTCCTTCCCTGGAAGCTGGTCCCCAGGGTTTGAACCAAGATTTGAATGCCTGACTATGTCTCATTTTCTTGCTCCAGGCACAGTCTGTCATCCATTGCTGTAAGGATGGACCTTTTACCTGTGTGAAAACTGACACATTCCAGCCATGCTGCAGCACAAGGGATGTGTGTGCATTTCTGCTGCTTTTCCTCCTCAGCACCTCTCAGGCTCAGACATCCACCACAAGCCAGAACAGAGCTCTGCTCCAAGTCAGCTTTCCCAGGCACAGCCTTGGCCTAGAGTTTCAAATCTGCAGACAAAGCCCCTCAGCTGAAGGCTAGGAGGAGAGCTGAGAGGTGTGGTCAGGACTGTATGCAGGTGCAGCATGTTTCCTTCTTGATGATGGAGAAGCAAAGTGCCAGCATGCCTCTCCTTCAGAAGGATTCGAGCTTCCAGCTGGAGCCAGGTGAAGTATGTGAGACTGTTTGCTCAGGTGCAAATTCAGCCCTCCCTCAGAGACACTGTGGCAGAAAATTCTGGTGTCTGACATGAATACTGTGGTTGAGAGAAGAGGAAACTTGTGCATAAAGCCACAGGACAGGATGCATGAGCTCTGTTGCCTTGTGCTGCAGAAGTCCCAGTCACCTCCTTGCAGTCGGACAGACCATCTTTAGGAGATGTAGGAGAGTTGCTTGGTGCCTACATTTAAGGGAGGTGATTGATCTCAGCCCTTGATGGTAGCTGGCTCATGGTCTTTGCCATACAGGAAGGGTCTCTGCAGTCCCTTCTTACCTGTGCTCCCCAAAACTCTGCCTCTGTGTGGACAGGTTTTAGTACCTGGCTTTGAAAACATCCTCCTGGAAGCTGATGCTGGACCTTTTGTGAGCTCTGACAGGGGGTGCCTTTTATATTTTTGCCCCAGGGAGTAGGGGAAGCTGGAAGGGTTGTCCCAAGTCTTACATCACTGAGCCACTACTTTCTTGTTCCTCTGTAGCTGACCATAAAACAAGAAATAGGCAATAATGCTGTTGTGCCAATCTGAGTTCCTTTAGGGCAAGTACATAGCAGGTGATAACTTGTCTCCAAGCTTTCCTTCAGGATACCTGGTCTAGTCAAAGATCTTCTTTTTCCTCTGGGATTTTGCCAGGTACTGAGGAGGTCTGTTGGGAAAAGTGGCACTTTGAGGGTTTTCTGTAGCTGGGGGTTATGTAGCATTTCAGAGCATGTATTGAATAATTTATATTTAAAAATACTGGTGACTTGCTTGTGCCCTGTCTGAGAGGGGGAAACCCTGGTGCCTCCTTGGGCTCACTGAGAGTTTTATGAAATATAATAAATGGTAACAGTGGTTTTCTTGCCACACACATCCTCTTGTGTGCTGAGATGTGTATATGCAAGGTAGAGCGCAATCCTTCTTTGTGCTTATTCAATGCTCAAGTACAGGGCAAGTGAGTGATGGGACCCAGCTGGGCTTTCGTGTATATTCTGGGCTTATGGCTGCTTTGATTAATGCTCATCTCCTTGGATTTATCCTTGGCTCCAGCAGGCACTTAATGGTGACTTCAGCAGCTGAGAATAGCCAGAGTCAATGTGTCACTTAGCCACCCTCACATCCCCAGCCCTGCTCCCTGGGGTTGAGATGTGGAGGGGGAATAGGTCTGATATGTGCCTGCCAAATTAACCAGGGAAGTTATGGCACCAAATTTCTGTGCTGGCAGGGAGACCCACTGTCTTCATGGACTGCTGATGTGCTGGTGTGGCACAAGGGGACCAAAGAAATAATGACCAGAGAAGTGCTCAAGACCAGGCTGGACAGGGCTCTGAGCATCCTGGGCTAGTGGAAGGTGTCCCATGGCAGGGGGACTGGAACTACAGGATCCTTAAGGTCCCTTCTAACCCAAACCACTCTATAACTCTGTGAAGTGCCTGTGCCCATGCAGAATAGAGTGATGGAAGTGTAGACTTCATCTTGTCATTTCAGCTGCTGTGATTCAGTGCATATTTTTGCTCCTTCCTTAGGCTGGGGTGAGGAAGGTCAGAGCCACCTCCAGAGTTTTTGTAACAAATGTTCCTCTGGGTTCAGTCCCAACCATTCATTTGTTTTGCATGTGGGCTGCTGCTATGCATGGGTGATTTTTGTTTCCAATTGAGACATGTTGGCTTATATTAAATTAAGTTTTTTAAATCCTCTAGATTGTAGTCCTACAGTGCACTATCAAGGCTGTAACTGGGGACAGTGTAGCTCTTCTAGCCTAAGTCTTTCGCTGAGTCAAGTCTTATAAATTCCCAGTGGGATGTTTCATAGGCAAGGCTGGCTCTGTTTACATCTTTTCATCCTGCTCATCTCATCTATGAGCTGCAGCTTTGCAATCACAGGCATCCCTGGTGTGCCACTGATGCTGCTGATGTTTCATTTTTATGGGGTCTTTGACTTGAATTGAAGAGCTGAACTTCACCCTTTCCTGGTGAAGTAATTACCAGAATAACAAGCCAATTTTTTTTGCAGATGACACTGAAAGTTTTTGACACGTGTGCCCTTGCCACCCACATCAAATGATGTATGTGGTGTTTGTCCCTTGTTTTGGCATCTTGATATGTGTGAGAGAGGTGAAATGGCTTTAAAAGCTTTTTGCTGGTGCCTGTGGTTTGTTGCAGACCCAGTGGTACAGGCAGAACATGATAAATTGAAATCAGGCTGTTTCTTTACAGTTTGACATGGGGATGTTGATGTACAGGACATCGGAAGTGCAAAACCAATGTGCTCATTACCTATTGCCAAAGGTGGCACTCAAGGAGCTAAACTGAATTACCTGAGCTGGAGACTGATTTTACTTTTCCAGAAAAGAATAGTAATTATGTAGTACCATAATATACTTCTTACTTAAGGGTAAAGTAACCATTCAATGAGGATCATAGGCTATACATTAATCTGGTTCTTAGTAAATGTAATGAAGTTAGTGAGTGCCATTATGTGTAATCTGATTGTTTTAAAGAAAATACCCAAATTGCAAAGGAAGTGTTGGGGCCTTAATGACCAACTACCCTCTTTTGTCTGGATCCTTGTTGGAGTGTAGATGGAGAGTGTTTCTTTCAGAGCTGGTGGAATTCTGCAGTCATACAAAAGTTTATTAAAATAATTTATTGTCTTTGCTGTGTTGGAGGTCCTCATGTGATAGAAATTAAGACTTTAATCAGAACCAAGTCTGATGTGTAATGTACTTCCTTAGTAGACTGGACCAATGCAGATGTTGTATCCATTTAATACAAGTCCAGGTTCTGCTGGATTTCATTTCTATTTCTTCAGTTAAGAGGATGGAGAAGCAGAGCCATGGCTACAGCTGTGGTAAACCACATTTTTCCCTGGGCAGTTTTTCCTGGTTGTGCTGATGTTTTCTTTCTGACGTTCTGTTCTTAGTTACTCCTGAGGCTGCTGGGTTTTTGTCTGCAGTCAGAGTCCTCACTATCCTTCCTGCAGTTCTCTTCCACTTCATTAACAAGAAGCTCTGCTGTGGAAAGAGAGGTGGGCTCCCATGCCTGGACCAGCAAGGGCAAAGAAAACACTGCAAAGAGAAGTCCAGAGCTCATGAGGGCCTTGGTAAGTACCACAGTATTACACTGCCTTTGATGTGCAGGATGTTCTTGAGGCTTTGATTACTGGGAGGACAGAGACAGCCCCATTTGCTGTTTCTCAGGTTGTTTGTGTGGATAACAGCAGGGTTTTGGATAGTCTATAACAGCATCCCGAATTTGATCATATGGATATGCAATTGCTATTGTGTTCTCATTATCTTTGTTGTCTGGAGTAATCTATTGAAAAATGGAAGTTAACACGGGGGAAACAAAGCACACTCCCTGCTCTGTCTGTTGTGGGAGTGTTTTGTTTATCCAGTAAAGAGCAGAATGTGAACATTTCTGAGTAATGACAGTGCCTTTCTGCTCACAAAGGATATGACTGCCCTGGTTTTCTTGTAGTAGCTATTACACATTCCTTCATGTGTTTGTTGTGTTCTGGAAACATTGTGTCTTGGGTAAACCCATGAGTTCTGGAGTCAAAATAACTGGGAACTTTACTGTGTCATGAAAATAACATTTTAATTTTTCTCAGCCATCAAAAATGCATCCATTCTGGTAATGGTGGTAGCTGTGAATTTGGTAATTTCTTCTTGCATTTGTTTATAAATTTGCATGTCTTTCAGTGTGTATAATCACTGAAATAATCAACCAAGAAAAGGCCTTGGAAGCCTCCTGATTAAAAGGTCTGCTTCTGGGTGGTCCAGACTTGAAGTTAATAGCAGAAGGAGACAACACCAAAACTTAGAGCCCCTGGAAGGTTGTTTTGTTGTACATCTGGCCTTGTACCTCAGCATGGCTGTTGCAAAGGGCGGGATCTGGTCATGCTTTGAGTCCAGAACTTGTGTACAGTCAAAGGTTTGGATGCCACATATGGTCAGAACTCAGTGGGATGAATTCTTGCTAAATGCATTAGTGAGCCAGGGACAGGCACCAAAAAGGTACAAGTACAAATGGTACTTGAGATGATTCCCACCCACGCCCCTCTCGACTGCAAGTCCCAACTTCGGTGTTTCTAAACAAAGACTATGGGGTTTTTTTAATAAGTTTCCTTCATCGATATTATTTTTAAGTCTTTTTCCCCTTCTCTTCGCCTTCCATCAAGTGGTGTAAAAATGTGGCTTTTATTTCGGTTTTTAAGATGACACATCTCCCAGGAGCATGTGGGTGTTGACATTCTATGGAGCTGTCACAGGCTATCATGTAAACATGTATTTGCAATGCTTTTAAAAATGTGAATTATTAATAAACAGTGGCTTGCTTTTCTTTGGGGTGTTTGTTGCTTCCAGATTTTGAAGGACAAGAAATTGCTTCCCAGCTGACACTCTCGATGGCAATTTTCATTTCAGACTAAATCTCATGTGTCTGAGTGATAAACCTTTGAAAACATGGGCTTATAATGGAAACACTAATTCAACTTTAACTACAGCTGTGCCATACAAGAAAAATACCACATACATTAATGAGGTGCTAAATCTGATACGGCAGAGGAATGTGTTGTAATCATTAATTACAATGGAAGCTTAAAACTGGAGTCTGCTTTTTCTGTTCAAATAAAATCAGCTTGGCGAGTTGGAACTAAGAGTTATTTTAAAATATCATCTCTATATTTAGTTTAAATTTCACTGTAGCGCTTTGGTACTTGTAAAGTCAATATGGAATATGTGTGTAGGAAATGCCAGTGCTTTTAAAGGATAGCAGCATGAGAGAATATATTAAACCCTGGGCTAACACAGGGTGTCATATGGCGAATGCAGAAACCTGGAGGCTGAGCTCGGGCAGGGAAGCCAGGGAAGGCTCTTTCCAGCATGGTGAGGGAGCTCTCCCAAGAGGAGTGTTGACAAGCAAGAGTTTGCTTCGAATTTGGAGTTTGGCTTTGCTGGTTAGAAAGGAGCAGGATGAGGAATGTTTGTAACGTGCAATTTGTTGGTTAGCATTCACTGTTCCTCTTCTCAGCTTCTTCTGGTGAGCTGTGTATCTTGCAAGGAGATCCTGGTTCCAAGGACTCTGGTGTTCTTTAACGTGCAGCCCACTGGTTGCTCTTCCCAGTTCTAAGCTCTCAGACTGGGGAAAGCTTTTTGATTCTCCACACCTGGCATTAAGGGTGCTTAGAACATATCTGTCTAAACAGGGAGAGAAGGGATTTTGCATTTTGATCCCTCTGGTATGACTGTAACACCTGCAATAGGATGAACCCCCATATGCAATAGCATAGGTAATTGAGAAGGGTTGTATGGGTTCTGTGCATGAGCTGCTCCTCTTGCCCTCGGTTCCAGTTGAATTTTGAGTTATCTACCCATGAAGAAGTTGGTACAGAAACATGAGCAAATCTGTCTATTTTGCAGGTGCACAGGCTGACATTCAGAAAATGTACTGTAAAATGTCAAAGCCTCTTTCTGGTTGTTGTTTTTGCTTTTCTGTATAGAGCCTGACCTCAGAACAAGGCAAGTGACAGAATGGAATAGGTGTTCCCATGATCATGGCTCTAGGATACATCTGGCTGGTTTGCTCCTGGTTTAATTTTAATTGCACAGTTCGTGTCCTAATGAAAGGAACAAGATAGGGAAAAGATAATTTTGAAAATGAAGATTTCATTGAAAACGTTTTAGGACACTTCAGGACAAAGACTCTTAATTACTGGGATGCAATGGATGGCAGATTTTTGGTCCTTTAGGCTTTTTTGGATCCTGTTCTTGACTGGTTCATTGACTTAGTGATGAGTCCATCTCTTGCCCAGGCATGTGCTGCCCTGGTTGCTTCTCACTCAGCTGCAGGAGTCCCTTCACTGGGAGTGCTGGAGCTCATTAGGGCACAGCCAGCTTGTATTTAGGATGCACTTGGCACTGCAAGGGAGAGCTCAGAGCTGGCTGAAAAAATGGAGAAAGTGGTAACCACATACCTGGTAGGAACATAGAGCACAGAGCATAACAAACTTGCTTGACTATGCCCAAACGTGTACAGAGGGAAGAGGTGGTGGCATGAAGCATTCCTGGGCTTTCTGGTGTGATGTAGACCCTTGATGTAGGTCATGTTCAGAATTCCTCAGTGAGGGAAAGACTAGATACCACACCTTTAGCTGGAGTGGTTCCTCACAGCACTGGTGATCTTTCAGGCAGTGAGTGTATATGTGAAATTTCCCCTTGAATCATCTCTCCACACAAGGAAGAAGGACCTTCCCTTGAGCAGAGGCTTGACAGATGTCAGTGAGGTGTCATGTGAGACCTTTTGATGATGTGATGGTTTGGTGTCCCTTTCTGCAGTGTGGATTTTAGGACCAAGAGGAGATGTTGGTGTTCTTAGGTAGGGTGTTTACAGTGTTGGGGAGCCCTTTCCTTCCAAAGTTCATGGGTGAAAGGAATTTCACAGGTACATGTAACATTGCTGGGCAAGCCTTTGTGCAAAGAGCTGTAACTGACCATGTGCTTCAGTGCTGTGACTTAAGAAAGTAAAGGGTCCTCTTTGTTCTGTACCATAATCTTTTTATTATGGTGTGACCCAAGACTGGGAAAGAAATTGTGTCTTCCTACACTTTGCTTTATAAAAAACATTCCAGTTGTGCCTAGCCTTGAACACTTGTTAAAGATGTACTGTTGATATGTGAAAACAGCATAAACATGATGAGGTTTGAAAGAACATTTTTTTTTCCATTTTTCCTTCTGTTTTATCAGCCTCGAGAGTGCTTTCAGTTCATGTTCTCAAGCTGTTCTGCACAGCCACTGTTCCAGCCTCTGGGGCAAGCAGCACACTTAAAATAAATAAATGGAGATGCAGTTCTTATATAAACCACTCATCTCCCATAGCTGAGGTTTTAAGGAAAACATCAACACCTATAGCACTCACCAAGGGCTAGAATGTTAGCAGTGCTGCCTGGGTGCTGCCTTTCATTGTCAGTGCTGCCCTGGGCCCAGCCAGGCCCTGGGGACCTGTCACATGCAGTGTGTGGGACTGTCATAAGCAGCAGAGGCAGAGATTCATGTTTAGAAACAAGAAACGTGGGTGAGAGTGACAGTACCAGTCTGGCTTCCTCCAAAGTGGTGGAAAACCCTGGGGTGTACTTCTCCAAAGAAATGCAGTTGTGGTTGGTCCTTGTTACTCTGATGCTGAGCACCCAGTAGCTCCCCTGTCCTCATCAAGGGCAGATTGAGAGCGAGCCTGAGATTGCTCCTGTCACCCAGCTGAGGTACAAAGCTCAGCTTCCTTGACCAGCCAGGGGCCAAAAGGAGAGAAGCGTGTGAAAGGGAAGTTTCTCAGTGCCCAAATGAAGCTTTTCTAAATTGCTTTTTCTCTCAATTGCTTCTACAGAGGCACACAGGAAGAGTGACTGGCCACAGGACAGTGGGGTTTCTGCCACTTGATGCCTCCCATAGGCATTGGAGAGCCTGGCTTGCAACAAGGCTGAACTAAATGAAGGATGAGAGTATCTGAAAGAGCAGTTCCTAAGTCAGTAGAGACAACTGCCTGCTCAGGTCTATGGCTCCAAATTCCTTTAGATACTTTGAATCTTGGTCCAGTTTTCCCAGTGATCCCTCAGTCTCCCAGCATTTCTGGCTGGACTGGTGGTCAACTTAAAGGCAAAATGAGATGGGAGCTACAGGCTTAGCCAGGTGTGCACACAGAGATGGATTATGAGGGTCCAGCCAGTGCATTTTTGGCTCCCAAAGAGCCCTGTGTGCACTGCTCGATGGTGGCCCATGCAGAGCAGTCCCTGTAGGCTCTGCAAGGATGGAGTGTGTGCGTGGGGGGAGGAGTAACAGGAACCGGGTGACTCCTCAAAATGTTTCTAAAATATCTTCGTTTTGTTAAACAGCTAGACATGTTCTCCCACTGCTAATTTCCATGCAAGTAATCGCTCTGGTTGACCCTGGTTTGTTCACTTGCTGCAGGCTGGGTAGCACAATTGCAGGCGGGGTGCGGTCTCGGTCTGTGGGATCTGCTCTAGGGAACAGCTTGACAGCACAGGTGGGTGGCTTCGAGTGGTGCTGTAAATTGGTGTTTCTCCAGCCTTTTGAACTTGTGATTTCCTTTTGGCTCTTAAGTCTTCATGCGAGCCGGCGAATGGCAGCAGCTCAATTACAGAATGTGCTGTAATTTCTGACTGCAGGTTTCTTCTTTCATTCCCTTAATCCAGTAATTACAGATGTTTCTCACTCCTTTAGCCTGAAAGAGCACAGTTGCCACTGCTAACACCACTTTTCTAATACTCCAGTGATTTGTGAATTTCTTTATGCCCTTTTTGTAACCCTCGGCTGGAGAAGTATAAATGAAGTTATTCATTGCTGCTTTTTGTACAGCCACTTGGCATGGAACTATGAGGGGCTTTTTTGTGCCTCTGGTGACAAGTGACTCTTTAAAAGCAAAGGGCTTTATTTTGTTTTGGAGGATGTGACTGGCTTCAGCGGAGTGACTCTGGACTTAAACCAGTGCCAAGTCAGAATCTGGCTCGCCTGTGCCGAATATTATGGCCAAGGAAGTGTTGCCATTTTCTCTCTCCTGAAAATCCCCCCAAGTTTGGTATTAATGTTTTGGTGGCAATAGTATCTATCTGTGCATTCACATAACCCCTGTTTTGTGGGCACCCTGGACTTGCACGAGAGGAACACACCTCTGAGTTGAGGAGTTCTTACAGTCCAGGCAAAACCTAAAATGGGAAGTGGTCAGCCTAGGAAACCACCATCAGCTCCTCAGCCCCATTGCTGGCGGAGCTTCTGAGCCAATGTTTGAATGCTGGTCTTCCAGGAACAATTTTTTTGCTTGGATTTGTCATCCTATATTCTGTTTGGTAGAGAGACCTGGGTTTTTTGAACAAGGTTCCTCAGTTTTGAACGATAAATGTCACATTTGCATAATTCCTTTTTTCTTCTACCCCTTTTCTCTTCTCCCCATCCCACTGAAGCCGTGAGGATCAGTAATTGTCGCCATTGTTATTGACAAAAGGAGAGCATGAACAAAGGAACGGGAAGAAAGGAGGAGACAACACGGGGCTAAATACCCTGATCAAAACCACTTTTGTCATTTGGGTATCAATTTTTACAACTAATTTGGCACAGCATCACTAGCGAGCTGCCTGCAAAGACATGAGATGATTTGGGAGTGAGAAATAAGTCTGCAGGCTTCCTGTGCGTGGGCTGAGCCCCGTGCAGCCGGGCACATTGCTGTCTGCCTGAGCTCATCTTTGTTTTCACTTCACCATTTTGGGGCTTGCGGGACCAATGCTCTGCAGCAGCGGGTTTATTGTTTGTAACCCGTGGATGTTTCCAATGAGATGTGCCTAACTTATTGGCACATTAGATTTTCCTTGAATGCCCTGGAGTTTCTGATTCACCAGCTGAAAACTATTATCACAGAGCACATAATCACTTGGAAAGTGCCTCTGTCTTCTCTTTTTGTGTGTGTGTGTGTGTGTGTTAAATTCAGCATAAATAGCATTTTTATAGCATCTAGGCCAAAAAGGTATCAAGATGTTCTGTATTTCTGTTTTGTTTTTACCTTAAAGAAAGTTTGGTCAGTAGTGATGCTCACCGTTGATGTGAACCCTGTCTGTGAATTTACCTCATAACACTTCTGCAAGAGGCTCCAATCCACTGAACAGCTTCAAGTGCATATAATGGGTTTGGCACTGTGACAATTTCAACTGGAAATACATTTTCATCATAGTAATGTTTGGTGAGAGTGGAAGGGCTTTGCTAGCATCTTGTTAGATACAATTCTGGCAACTACAGGAGGAGCAAAGAGCCCAGATTGTTCCCAGAATTAGGATAGAGGATTTCTTGGCCCAGTGTTGCTGCTGCCTGCCTTCATCTGAGTACATTTCTAATCTCCCCTCTGCTATTTTAAATGTGTTCTAATTGGGTTCCAGTCTGAAAGGAGGATCAGGCTCATTACAGTTTTCAGTAGCACAGAGAGAATTATTAAATTATCTTACCCCTCCAAGCCTTCCTTATTCCCTCCTTTCATGAACAGTAAAACGGCCTTGCCTTTAGCACAGACCCTTCTGGGCATCAGCTTAGATTCACACCTTGCTTTGGGTTTCACCCCCTAAGCCTGGAGCAGAGCTGGGTCTGTCACGCTGTTCTTCCTCAATGTCCACACACATAAAACTCCTGTTCATGGATGTGATCCATTTTCAACCTGTGTTCTCCCTGTAAGGCAGGAGTTTGGTAGGAAACTTTTGCAAGGGCCACACAAAAATTGACTGAAGAAAAGGAAGTTTATACCTCAGTTCTGGAATATTTGAATAAGGGAAACACTAAGAAATGCACATCTGATGGCACTTTTTTTAGGAACCTACATATCAAGAAGATTGAAAGACACTTTGGTAATATTACAAACCTCTGCATTGTGGTAGTGTTTGAAATCCTGGTAATAGTCTACTTTTTTTAGCAATACAGTAATTGCACCTCTCAATGGGAATGCTTCTCAGGAATAATGATCCTATCAAGACAAGGGAATATAGATTGTAGTAAAGGTTATGATGGTTTCTCTGAGAGGCTTAACATTGATCCTTTTAGCTATCTGATTTTCCAGGAGAGGAAAAAAAAGTCCTAACAACTTTGAGCTTATCATGTGATTTGGTGTGAAAATTCTTATGGTTGCTTTTAGAAGACGGAACTTGAAGTGAATTTGCTAAAATGTTTTTTTTTTCTTCTCTCTTGTTTGATGAATACTTTTAAAAAGAAATGGATTTTTTTTTTATTTCCCACACATTTTATGCTTTTCCTCAGTTCTTCTACTTTTTTTATTTCTTCCAATGCAAGTCAAAACTGTTGGAGAAATCAAAAGTAAAATCCGCTATGTTGAAAAGGCCATGTTGTGAAATACATCATAAACATGCTGCTAGAGCAGTGTCTCCTAATTAATGGAGAGAGCTCCTGGGAAACAGCAAGCCTGTAACACAGCTCAGCCCCCTTTGATCCTCTGGTGAGTTTGTAAAATCGTTGCCCGCCTAAGCTTGTCTGCAGCTTGTTACACATTTTATCCATCTGCTGCAAGAACAAAAATAAACGATTTATAATTCAGCTGAACTCCAGTTGTTCAGCATCTCTCTGACTGTGGAGGCTTCAGTGAGAGGGAGGGGGTGGGAGGAAAAGCCAAGCAAAGGTGAAACAGAGCCAGGCACCCTGGAAATGGTATTGCTTTTGCTGGTAGAGGTTATGTGGGCACTGGGTTGCAAGTTGCACATGGGAGTTGCAGGTGCTACTGCAAAGTGGTTCAGATTTTTTTGTGAAATATACTTCAGTCTCCATCTATTGTCTAGAAACTGAAATGAAACCACTTGCTGGGGTTCTTAGGACTTAATCCAGGCAAATTTCCAGGTCTTGGGTAGAACTGTGGGTGTGTATATGTCATGTTTCCCCCAGCCTACAGGCAACTCCTTGGTACATGAAAGTTCATGTTCAACTTTTTCTGCCATTTCACAGCACTGGGTGACCACATCCAAGCCCTGCAGGTGACTGTAGATCCCTGCTTTACTTCCCTTACTAAAGCAAAAGCTTGCCTTGAAGTCTTCCTCCATCATTATGGTTGTGACACCAACCTCCCTGTGTCAGAGTCTGTGATGTTTGCTTGAGTGTGGTGTAATCAGCCACAACATCCAGAAGTGGAATAGCTCTGTTGGACCAATTAAGTGTTAGCTCCAAACTCTAATAACAGGAGGAACTGATTATTCCCTATGCAAATATCACAAGGCTATGTTCTATGTTGATTTTTAGAACATCTCAGCACTTCATTTCAGTACCCATCTATTTTATCTCCATTGTTAGCTATCACTCCTGGATGCCTGCCTCCCTCAGGGCTACTGCTGTCATGGATCTTACTGCTGAGATGGAGGCAGAGCATTGTGAAATTCTCCTTTCATCAGAAATCGGAAATTCATTTGCTTTTGCCTGTAAATAAATGACAGGTTAAAAATGTATCCAGTACCTATTACTTACCCACCAAGTTTATCTCCTTCCATGCCTGGGAGAATCTTGCTGTTACAAGTACCATCTCCTCCCAGTGACTTTAGTACCAGCAGCAAATCTTCATTATGCTGCAAATGGGTTGTTTGGAGCAGGTAATCTCTCTTGGACTCTGAGAAAATCAGTTGGACAAAGCAGAGAGGCTTTGCCAAGGGCAGGGTTGGAAGGAGGAGAGGCAGAGAAGGGAACAGCTCACCTGGGAGGTGAGGCTATGGCACTCTCTGTTCCTTGCCAAAGATTTAATGCATGGCAGGGAGCTTTACCTGGGTCCCAGGGGCTGAGCTGAGGGCTGGAAGCTGCCAGATGGATGCTGGAACAGTGTGTGCCCTGAGCCCGGGGAGTTTGTGACAGCCACCAGCATTTAAAAGGCCTTTAGTAACCCTTACTGCCTCACTTACTGCCCTGGTTAGGGCTGCAATTCTTAGCACGCGCTGGAGCTGACAATAAACCTGTTGGAAGTGTCTGCAGCATAAATCAACATCACTGAACAAAATTATTTGGCAGAGGTGTGTTAAAACATAAAGGCCTCTTAAGTCATTGATCTCACCTGTAAAAGAGCTGCTCACCAAGCAAGGTGGGATCTCCCTAATTTGTGCTCCATTTAAAGATCCAGAACACTGAGATTCCAGCACATTTCTCTGGAGACCATTTCACAAGGTAATGCACATTTCTGCTGAGCTTATTTTCTTGCAGTTACACTGTATTTACTCTTTTATATTTTGATTGCTTTTAGGCCTCTCAATTCATCAAGACACTGGTATTAACTTTTGAATCCTCTTTTTACTTTTTAGTTGTCTTTTAGTCTAAAATCTGTTTAATTCTTTCTTCCTAAACCCATCATCTTATTTGCAGGTTTCTCCTTCTCAGAGTTCCTAAAAGCATAACTGTCGTGTGATAATGTGGGAAGATGTATATTGGGCAAAAACACATGCTAACTTTCTGCAAGTTATGTTTTTATTTAGAGTTTAGATGAATTTTGAGAAAGCATCATATTGACATGACACCAGTGCTTTTGTTAACTTGCTTCTGTTCCCAGTAATTTAATACCTATAATATTCCTCCTCCTCTGTTTCTTTTGGTTTACTTCTTTTCTATGAATGGCAAAACAGCTCTGGCTTGTGGGCAGAGAGAGCTTCTTCATAGCCTTTCTGGAGCAAAGCATTTGAGATGGGTGTCTGCCATGGGCTGGTACTGCAAGTTTTAGGCCTGTCACTTTTATCATTCAACGTAACTCTCCCCAAATTCTCCTCCCTTCATTTTTCTCACCTGGTCATACCAATACTAAGGACGTGATGGAAATTGGGGCCAGGAGATTATTTGATATTTTTCATTGCAGGTTGTTTAGTACTTTTTTTTTTCAGCAGGTCTGTTGACAGCTGTAACCAGAATGTGTGCACTTCGAAAAGGTACCTGTGCTCCAAGGTTCTGTGTTTTTATTTTTATATGTTTAGCAATTGAATAAAAGCTTTCCAGATCTCTGCAGGAATATGTGTAATTTGTCCATCATTTCTGGATTTCTAGTGGTATTTTCCATGGGTAGAAGTGTTTTTCCATTTTTCCCTCTCAGTTCTAGACATCTTATGTAGATAGTGTGTCGACAGGTGTTGATGGACAAGCAATTTACAGTAATTTCTTATGGTGCTTATTCTGTAGCTCCCTGAATTATAAGTGACATGCTGGCAAAGCTGAACAACTGATCACCAGATACTGGCAGAGTATTAAACATGGCTTCTGAGGCTGCTCAGAATTTCCTCCAGCCACTGTCTTCCTGGATGTCTCAAATATATGAAGCGATCCAGCAAGCAGGAGACTCTCTATCTGCCTCACTGCTGAATTTGAGTGGAGTGGGTCGTAAGTCAGAAGAAGAGAGGACCCAGGACTTGGAGAATAATGGAGGCGTTTATGAGGATTATTCTGAGGAATCAGAGGATGACCGAGACCTGGACCTCTGGGATGAGGAATATTTGTACCCCAGAGAAGATGGTTACATTGGGGGTCCTGATATTGCTTCACAAGACCTCCAACATGGCTCTGACCTGGGTCCACAGAGGCAAAAACGGGTTAAAAACACCAGCACCTTACCAGAGCAGTGCGTGGAAAGCACCAGGTCCTTGACAGCCAATGGATCCTACTGGATGAGTGAAGATCTCCAGCCACCTGATCGGCTTCCTCCCATTGCTGAGGAAGAAGGTGAGCCCCCTTTGAGGATGGGAGGTCACGAGCACAGCCTCAGCTTGGGTGGCTCCATAGAAAGTGCGAAAGGCAAGGCATGCTTTGCAGGTAAGCAGCTGGCACACAACCCTGTCTGCCTTATCCAGACCTTTCTTTTCTGCTATTGATTTGGTTTAGTTGCTAATCCACTCATTATGTTCTGTATTGTCTTTGTTTCCCACAGCTAAAATAAAATTCCCCAACTCCCAAAGAAAAATCTAACCTTTCCAATTCTTCCCTCCTTTGTGAGGCTAATCTTGCTGAAAGAAGTGGAGATCTCCAGGGTGAAATGCTGTGTATTAGGAGGCAGTCAGGCCCTGTTGCTGTAGCAAGGAGTGATTTGCTCCCTCCCTGTTCAGTTTCTGGTAGCAGGACCATTCAAAGGGAATGTTTAGCCTTAAGCCTTTGCTTTGAGAACCATCTGCCTTTGCGTCATTGCTATTAAAGATATATATATAATCTCAAACCTTGTTTCTTTGTGCCAGGAATCTCAAGATGTTACTGTGCCATGTGCTGTGAAATGCTAAAAAGCCAGCCGTATCTCATGATTTTATGGATGAAAGGCTCCCAAATCGCTTCCCTCCCCTCCCACCACCCCCACAGGCTTTTCAAATAAGACTGAAGAGGACAGCAGGCATGAGATTATGGGAAGGAGAACTGAGTTTGATATTTTCAGTTTTAAATAGGCCAAACTACGACTTCTGATCTTTAAATGACAGGAACAGCTTTTGAGGCAGTTGTGTCCAGGACTGAGTTTCAGCCATGTGACTTGTGCTCACTCAATGACACTGCAAGTGTGGCTGGAGGTTTCCCGGGTCACAGGTCTCATGGAGATGTATGTCCAGACTACACCCAGGCCCTGACACCATCCTTGGGTCTTGCTGGCATAAAGCCACCCTTTACAAACATCCTAGGAATGAGGATAAGTGTGCAAAAGGGATGGGAGGGACTGGGTCTACGATATGGAGCTGATGAAGAACTTGAAACTCACTGAGGATCTTCAGAATTTGGCTTCAAATATCTAAATTCTGGTGTGGTGTTTTTTTTTTTTTTTTTTTTTAAAGCAGGTGGTAGATGCTCTTGAAAATGTGTGTTTTATTATGACCAAGAGCTTTTCATCACTCTTGGCTTCTAGGGAAGTCTTACATATTTAGCCTTTTCTGTGCAGACTGTGGAAGATCAGCCTGTTTGTTTTCGTATTTAACAGGAATATCAGACTGAGAGGGTATAAACCTTGATGGTGTTCTTTAATGACTGCAAAATTAGCTCTTTTCTTTATTGCTGTTTCTCACGCTGTTATGGCCAGGGAGTAAATAATTAAAAGGCGCTTTTGGTCTAGCTGTTCTCTCTCCCAAACTGGGACTGCTTGTTCTTACTCCAGATGAAGGATTGCCAGCTCTCAGGCTAAGCATCTTGGAGTTGTATCTCTTGGAGCCCACTCCCTACCCTCTGGTACCCCTACACGTTGCCTGGGCAATGTCCTGCTCACAGGGTTTGTCCATAGGCACTAAGGCAACGCTGCTACAGGCCTGGATCTACTGTGTGGGTTTGGATTACGTGCCCAGGATGTGCACAGAAGGCACAGAGCAGGGCATGTGGTATCCATTCAGGGAGTGCTGGGGCCATGGATCTTCTTGGACAAGGGCTGTCCGGGGTATAACTTTGTCTCCTGCAGAGCCTGTACCCTGTACCTCAAGAGTGGCTGTTGGAGCAATTCACAGCAAATCCTGGGGCTCAGCCAGGTGCCAAATGCATCATTCCAAGAGTGGCCTTCTGTCTCTGGGCTACACCCTTGCTCACAGTGGCTGGGAGGCAAGGTGGTGAGCTCTCAGGGAAATGGGGCCCAGGAATGAGCTGCTGTCACCATCAGAGCTGTTTGTCACCTGCAGGCTTGTCTGCAGGGACCTGTGAGAAAGGGGATTCTTGGAAGCAGGTGATTGACCAGCTGGAGTTTCCTGGTAAGAGAGACTTAGAGTGACAGACAGAGGCCAGAGGGACCCCTCAGTGCAGCTCCAGAGGTGGGTTCCTCTGCGTCCCTCTCCCAACTGAGAGCAGAATGGATCAAGTTGCTGTTTGACCCTCTCTTAATATTTATTGGCTTTCCTTCTCAGAAACCTGCCTGGAGCCATTGTGTATTGGAAAGCTGGTGTTCCAGAGCTCCCCAGCACCCACAGTGCTGCTTCCCAGAGCTCTCTGCTTCCACACCAGGCACTTCAGGGAGCATTGCATAGCTTTGTACACCATAGGGAATGTCATTCCAAATGCTCTCAAATAGACCTTAATCTTTTAATCTCTGCAATGTCTGCACAAAGGGCCATCCAATGGACTCAAGGCTTCACAGTCATAAAGTTGGCTGTTTGAGGGTTAGAGGGCCGGGAACTGATGCCTTTTTTTTCTCAGAACTAAGTTTATAGCAGCAGAGAAAGTGCTGAACTGTGATTTGAAAATGTCTTCCACAGACTCTTTGATGTGGAAGAACTCGCTTTGCTCTTCTAAGTGAACTTTCACTTCCAAAACACACATGCTCTTTGCATTTTATTTTTCAACTCTCTATTTCCTCTTTTTCCTTTAGATTCATTCTGTAACATCAAGAGTGTGAACTCTTCTGATGGTAACCTAGACATGCAGAGAGACTGTAATACCCTGGCAACTTAAAATTTCAGTCATGGATTAAAATGATCAAGAGAAGATGTTCGAGGTATCCTTATTTCTGTTAGCTTTTTTTACCTAACCCTAATGACAATGTAAGTGACACATGGACTTGCTGACATTCAGCAAAGCTGTTCAGTAGCATCAGAATGAGCTTTGAACATTTTCCCTTCCATTTGGCAGTTTCCCCCCCTCCACTCCATTTCTGCAAAATACATGTTTCCTGTTTATCCTTGTATTCTTTTCAGAACATTGCATCTTGACTTTATTTCACTTAATGTACCATGTTTCTCTCCACAATAGAATATTTTAAAGCTAAATTGGCACAAAACAGTAGCAATGCTGAATGCTTTTTGTTGCCATGGAAATATTTCTGGGCACTTACTGAAGACCTGGTTGCCAATAGTAATGTAACAGAGAAAATAGATATGCTTCATTTAGCAGCCACTGGTGATTAAAGAGCCACAGAAACCTGTTACAAGGTCATTCCAATATATGGTTTATTGGTTTAGGGGGGAAAAAACCCCACAGCCCTAGGTGAGAATAATTTTGTTTTAAAAGTGATGCAAACCAAAACCCAATAGATGTTCCCTTTCCTTAAACTGACAGCATGTTTCTGAGATGAAATAAAATAACACTGTAGTTAAAACCCATCATTACCCCTTCTCCTTTTTATCAAATATGTGTTTTGATCACATTTTTGCCCCCTAGGAAATGTTTTCTGGCTCTCAGAGTAGATTTTCTTAGGCTCTGAAGCAGCACACACATTATTGAAAACCATTTTTAGGCTTAGGGACCTAAGAAATTGTTTGAGCAATGAAATTCTTGGGGTTTTAAGACAAATGTCCATCAGACATCACGAGACAGGTTAATCATAGGGTGCAGGTTTGGCTTCTGATGAGTCCTGGTCCATAATTAAATGATGCCAGTAAAGTTGTAGCAAGGCTTCAAACAAATGCAAGGAAAAGGTTTTTTCACTTTGGTTGCTTTAGATGATACTGAGAAGGTAGTTCAGCAGGAAATATTGCAGTGCCAGGTGTTTGGTTTAAGAAGTGAGTGATGGGAAGGCAAAGCCTTCCTTGTGTGCAGATCCACTGGCAAATCTTGCAGTTGTGAATTTGGTAAGAGCAGATGGGCTTGCTCTTGCAGACCCTTGTCAATTGTGTAACCTCAGTGTTTTCTGTTAGCTAGCTTTCTCACATCACAGAGCAGGGAGAGAGCAGCCTTTGCATCCCCCCACGGCTGAGGCACTGCTGCTCAGCTGACTGGGGGTGGCTGGCAAGAGCGTGGCTGCCAAATCCATCACTGCACATTTGGCTTAAGAATTGAAAAATAGACCCCAGACCATGGAGCAATAAACTACATCTTAAAGTAGTGCAAGTAGAGGGGTAGAGCTGGCCAGTCTGTCTGCTTCCCAGTATGAATCTATAGGGAAGAAAAAATCCAGCAATAATGAAAGAAGTGAGGAACAGCAATAATTGTGCCATGAAAGTGAGGGCTTTAGTGCACTTCTCCCTCAGGGCCCATGTGCTTTGCAAAGAAAAAGCCAGAGTGACCATTAATTTAGCAGTCTCACCAGACAGTGCCTTGAAAAGGCATGAGGACAGACACACCAGCAGAGCTGAGCCTTCTGAATCAGAGCTGAACTATTTTTGCACAGTGAGTGCTGTGATGGAAGTCTCCCAGGCTGTCAGACACTGTTCACAGCACTGGTGTAATAGATAGGTGAGCACAGCACTTCCACTGCAAACAACCCTTAGAGATTTTTTCCCCCCATCAATCTCAGTGCTAGCTAAAGGTTGCATTTCAGCTGCACTAAAATAATTTTTGTGGCCTTGGAATGCTAGGGAGTGTGACACTCTAATAGGAATCTTGTCTGGGTGGCTGGCTAGTTTTCCTCAGCACGTGTGTGAGGGAAGGCACACCTCTGAGGCTCTGGGAGTTTTTAAATCTAGAAAGCACTATTGCATTTAGTTACCTTGGCCTTCAGCTTAACAGGGGTCATTGATTTTTGCCAGTAATTGCTGTAGTAAAGGAAATTATTCTTTCTGCTCTATATGAAAACTCCTGACCTCAGTGAATGACCCTTCATACGGGCAGGAAATCCTAGGCAAGAAGTGAGGGTTTCATTAAGTCCTACAAACCCATATAGCAAAATATACCCACAACAAAAAGATGTTGATTATGTGACAAATTAAATTTCTGCTTGAACTTGAGACTAAAATAGATAGATGGCCAGTCTCCACATTGAGAAGTGAAGTGTTTATGAATTTTATCACCTGTCTGGGTATGGAGCCCGCCAGTGTCCCAGCCAGAATGTAGCCCTATAAAAATCAGTGCCTGTACTCCAAGAAGGACATTTAAAGAGGCTACACTGAATCAATACCACCACGAGGACTAAAGGGAATAAAAATAAAGGCAGACAGTGGACAAAAACACTTCAGAGAAAATGCTCCTGGCAGCTTGAGTGGGATGAAGCACAAACGTGACTGGGGACGTGCATCTGGTGTCTGAAAAATGTGATATAAGTCCGTGGCTTTCTGAGTGAAGTGCAGACGTGAGTTTGCATTGAATGCTTTCTCTCTGGAAAATTCAGAACCACTCAAAGTGTTTGTGCACAGGCTTTTGTCCTTGAGAAGGTGGTACAATGTTCCTACTTGTATTTAAAGTACTCCTTTGCAGTTCTGACTCTTCAAAGTTTCAAATTATAAGGGATCTTCATCCACAATGCCAAAAGTGAGCGGCAATGAGGGAACACAACAGCCCCAAAAGGAGTGTGGTTTGTAGCATGTCAGCTTTACAGCTGGGAAGGGAAGCCAAACAGTGGTTCAAAACACAAATTTTCAAAGATGGTACCATTGCCAGCCCTGTCTTGGGCCTGTCAGCATTGCTGTTCATCCTCAGTCAGTGATTTTAGACACAGAATCTTTGTCAGCCCACAGTAGATCAGTGGTTTGGGTTTTCACCAAGTTGCTTGTCTGGTGTGCAGAACTTCCTCGTGCCTGTCTCCCTGGGGGCATGGGGAAGGATGGTCTGTTCAGAAGTACTTGTCATCTGCTCTTGTCAACTAGAAGGTTGCATAAGCTGTATGGAGAAGGATTTATTTGAGAGGACGAAATGGATTTTGCCATTCAGTGAAGTTACAGAACAAATTGTGTGTGAACGCGTGTGTTTGTGCATGTATTTTGTGATCCACTTTTGCTAAGTGACATCCTCTTCCCACTCTCCATATGGCAGTTGCGACTCTATCTTCCTCTGGGAAGGTTGTTTAGGACTCGAGACTTCATTTACCAATAAACAGCATCTTGGCAGCATCTGGGAAATGCTGCCTCTCTCCTAGAAACCCTGCCTCCTCACCTTCCCTCTCCTACTACAGACGAGGCAGGTGTGAATGATCTCATTGTGTTGTGGTGGAGGTTACGTGCAGGCAATACTAGCAGCATTCTGTGCAGAGCTGGAACATAGTATTTCTATGTGCTGACAAACAGTAGTACTGTTTGTCTCTTTTTTTAGTGTGGTTTTTCTTTTCTTGGCCTGCTTGGCCTTCATGGGCTTGGTAGAAGCATGGATAATCCATCTCTGTTCCCTCCTGGCCTCTTTGCATGGCTTAACAGAACAAAAACCACTAATGTAAGCTTATATGAGATAGCTCAGCTTTTGGCAGAATGATCCTGGTGTTGACTTTCACCCCCTGTCACCTAGGGGCGTGGATATGACTTTCTGGTGCCCAGGTAATTTTTGGCTGCTATAACAACCTGGTGGCAACAACCTTCATTTTGAGTGGCCTCGTAGAAACCTGAAATAGTTTTAGTAACCAAGGGGAAAGGCTGCAATGAAAGAAAATAGGGAGATTACCGTCATGGAGGTAGAAGTGTGCAGTTTTACAGACAGGGGTGTAATTGTTGGGCTGGGGGATCTTCCAGGTAATGAGGAAGATGTGGTTGGGCTGTACCTCTGCAGAAGCTGTTTGTGTGCCTCATGCAATTAAGGACACTTCATCAGTACTTATTTGTCAACCAATATGAAGAATTTAGGTTGAATTTTAAATCAGTCCACAGCAAAATCTGTAGAAAATCCCTTCTAGTGACCATGAAAATAGCTGATGCTCTCATGGCATCATTGCCCTACCTAAAAGTTCCCTCATGCCCAGGCAGGTGCTCCCCTGCCTAGAAAGCTCAGTACCCCTGTGAGAGGAAGTATCCCTGGAGGGTCTCATTGCACAGGGCCTGAGGACCTGACCCACAAGCTGGGAGCTTGGAGGCATTTCTCTCCTCAGGCTGAGAGAGATTCAAGCCTGTACAGTCTATACAGCATAATCAGTGTGGGAGTATTTTCTAGCAAATACTATGAGGCTGGTGCTGCTGGAGAGAAAACCCTGAATTTGGGCTAATGAGAGCACCGTGGTTCGCTGGAGTTCTGTGTCACAAGGTCAGTTTTGGAGGCTAGAGTTATTCCCATAAATAATGTAGCTACAAACCCCTCGGGCCTGAGCTTTGCAATTGCCAGCAGTGGATGTAAAACTGCAGCTGAGATATAATATCCTTCCCCAGTCCATAGAGCTGAGCTGCTTCCCATGCCTGTCCTCACCAGCAAGCCACTGTGTGGTGAACCAGCCCAGCCTGTTGCTTCAGCCAGGAGTCAGCAGCCCCTTCCCGTAAATTTTGAACTAGGTGAGGTGGCCATGTGATGGCTAAAACTGGAAAAAAAAGGGAAGAGGGGAAGGGCAGGAGGATGGGGTTATCCCTTTTGGGTGACAGCTTTGGTCCTGCAGGCCTTGCTTGTCTTGCTGCACCACATCCCCACCCACTGCTGCTCCCAGAGTCCGTGATTTTCCCAGCGGTGCTGTGGTATCAGAGGTGTTACAGCAGCAGTAAAGGGGGGGACTGTGGTGAATCAACCCTCGGGCAGCAAACAAAGTTTCAATTAGAAAAGTCAGTGGGAAAATAAATACCTGCCTTGTTGCAATGCAGTTGTTATCTGTAGCAAATACAAACAAATTTATTTTCGAGGGAGTTCATTTCCACACTGGAAATCAACAAACAAAGACTTGTGGGTGTGAAGCTGGTGGTGGCATGCTGTGAATGGTATGTGGGTCTTGTGTGAAGTAGTGAAACAGCCTTAAAGAGGAGCAAGGGTCAGTGACTTGAGTTTCCTCAGTGTTTCCTTGGCCAGTTTGATTTCTGGTGATTTCTAGGTGAAAGGAACTAGTGCCAGTCCAGAGAAACTTCCTTAAGTGTACTGGAGGAAGTTTAGGACATAACTCCCTTGCATTAGGAGAACTTCGTATCCAAGCCAAGCAAACAAGTGGAAGAAGTGATAGATGGGGAACCTGAGAGAATTCAACTCATTGGGATACAAAAGCTACCAGGAAAACTGTCATAAAAATAACAGTGACGAGGTGAAAGCTATTTTTTTGTTAGAAGGAAAGGACAGTGTTTTCTACTTCACCAGCCATTGGCATCCAGCAGTTGGTTTAGTTTCTGAGCCCATGAGCATTTCCAGTCCCTCACCCCAGAGCACACACGGCTACACCTGTGCCCTGCTCTGTCCCCAGTGTAACATGACATCTGCTGACAGAAGGTGCTTTTCTGCCTCTGCAGCTGCATCTTCTCTGCAAACAACATAACCTGGGCTGTCAAAGGGGTACAGGCTGACTCATGGATGTTGCTGCATCCCCACCAGGGTGTTTCCTGGCTTAGCAGTGTCTCCTACAGTGTGTAATCCCTCTTTTCTTCCACTTCTCCACAAATCCTAGGCCTGTGCTAATAGAACCCAGTAGCATAAATGAAGCCTGACTCATATTTGCTCCACATGAGAAATGTAAAGTAGGTGATTGGGATAATCAGGGATGATTGTGGTTCAGCCTCTTGGCTGCCATTTCCTATAGCTGCGGAAGAACCTTAGGCAGCACAGTGAGAGCCAGTTTGATGTGGAATCCCATGTTCCTATTTTTAAAATCCAAATTTTGGAGTAGGAAAGAAACAACAGGAAAATATGCTGGTTTTCATGCTGTTTTCTGTGGGCAGTCCTCTATTTCTTTGCACAGCAGTGTGCAGAATTGGAGTGTATTGCTCTGACTGCTGTATTGTTTCACTGTAGAGGTGCTGGATGGTCAGAGCCAAATAATATATTTTTTTCTGATTGCTCTCTGACTTTCTGTTGATTTGTTCTCTTTTTTAAAAAAATATTTTTGTTGGAAATATCCCCTGGTGAGAAGGCTTCCAACCTCTGATTGTCTCTGCCTGCATTGCGTGCAAACACCCGAACGCACTCACCTTAGGGAGCTTCCCAGTTGTTTTGGTCATGGGGTGAGGACAGGTGAAGAGGCAGAGACTGCAAAAGCAGGGTGCTGTCAACTGACACTCAGCAGAGAGGGGTCAACCCCACATTTAACACTGGACAGCAAATTGTTCCCTGGTTGTTAGACCTGGCAGGAAGGAGTGAAAACACAGGGATGGTACAAGGAGGAACCTTCTTGTTAGTAAATGACCAGTGGGTGTTAGTCAGGGGTATCCTGTCAGTGTGGACAAGCATGGGTCTACTCCAGCAATTTTGAACACATTTGGGATCTAAGGGAGTGGTTTGGATTGGGTGCCCTCCTCCTTAGTCAAGTCTAAATGAGGCAGTTGCATCACTTTTTGCTTCAGTTTGAATTCCTAGTTCAAATGGCTGATAGCAAGAACTGGAAGAAGATTCCAGATTGAAAAGAACTACAGATCTGTAGTGGCATAGGAATTGATGGGAGCAATTCCTTGTGTGTTGCTGCGTGTTCTCTGAACAAAATGTTCCTCCTTTTTCTGAGAAGCTTTAACAAATGCATTGTTTGCAGCAGACCTTTCCAGTTTTCCAGAGAAAATCCTTTTATTTCTGTGTGCAGTTCTGGGTTTTGCTGAGGAAGAAGTTGTTGCAGATCACTGTTTCTCTCTGTCATCCTGATCATGAAAATTTTAAGGCCAGGCCTGTGTGACTGTTTCTGTAAAAGCAAAGAACACAGCCACGAGTGCTCCTGGGATGCTCCAAGTGTATGCATTATGCATAGATGTACTGATATTGTCTTGGTTATGTGATCAAATGCATTTCTTTTGTGTAGTACTTCTGCTTCCTTCAGGGTTTGGTGATGTTCCCATCGAAACTCTCACTGACTTCTGTAAGCAGAACCAAAATCTTTAGGATGAAGGTGGACACACAAAGGCAGCATTAAACATACAGGAAAAACAGAAATTTGGCGTTTGCAAAGTTTTCATTGTTCAGCCAACATCACTGTTGTTAGCTGTTGATTTTTTTTAACATGCAGGCAGACAGGATGTATGCAGTACATCTATATTTCACACCTACATGATGTATTTTATTCTGTAATTTTTTTCTTGGGTAAGCTTGGAGCAAATTATAAGTTATTCTTTATACTTGGTAACACTGCAGAGAATTCTTGAATTATTTATTTCATGCATTTTAGCTTAGTGTATTTGGATGCCTGTAAGCTAACTTTGTAACTGACTGGGTGTTTGAAATTTTTGAATAAATAGTGGTAGCTTGAAATACCTTGCCAGAAAAAGAGGTCACCCTCCTTCTTCCCCCAGTCTCCTCTGGGGAAAAAAAAAATTAAAAATCCCACATGCCTCCTTATGAGCAGTGGGAAGTTGATTTGTAAAACAGATGCTGCATAGATGTAATTGAGTTGAAGTTGCTAGAAATATGTATATGCTGCAAAACATCTGCAGATCTCAAGATGTATTCATTATCTTTCCAGAACTCAGATTGTAATTATGGGTCCTTTATTTAAGTTTCCATGGTGATATAGAAAACGTTTCCCCCTTGTCCTTTGCTAATCAGGACACTTGTGTATTTGAATGGTGATGGTTTTCCTCTCCCCTGGGTTAAGTTGCTTTTATTAATACAGAGATATTAAGCTGACACGGAGCTGTCGGCAGCTCGGGCAGCGACTCAGCGCAGACGTTTCAGGCATTTGCTGCAGATTCCCCAGTGCCACCGTTTAATTAGCCTGTGTGCTTCCAAATGTTTGTGAGAAATAGCAGCCACTGTCATAACAAGCCATGCAGTCGTGCCTTGGGGATTGGTGAAGTTGAAATCAAAGTCAAGCAGCCAATAATACATCAAACCATGCCAAGCTTCTCTCCTCCATCCCCTCACCCTTCCCTTTCTGGCTCTGCTGTGTTCTGCAGGGAGTTGCAGGCAGGTCAGTGCCCTTACAGGAGCTGTCCAGGAGTCCTGCATCCACGTGGCCTTTGCAAAATTTCTTGCAATAATCAGAATTGCACACTATGTTAAGGCACATTTATCTAAGTTTACAGCCCCATGCCCACGGACCCAGGATTTCAATGTTACAATTGTTTTAGAAAATGGTGAAAGATGTGGTTTAATTATTAAAGACTACTTTTCTAAGGATTTTTTGAAAGTGGAGTGAAAAGTGGACTTTTGGTTAAGCTGGAATAATTTTTATTTTGTATCTTAATTACCCAAAAGATACACACATATAAATAGAACTTAGCAGCATTTGCTGAGCAATTAAATAAATTTTGTAGAGCTTGCAGGAGCTGCAGGTATTGAAATGCAGGTAGTTGGCTGAAAAGGAATGTTTCATTTTATGTGTTTTTATTATTTGACCAGATCACATTTAGGCCATAAGGTTGTTACAGCTCAAAATAACTTTTATTTAAGAAAATTGCAAAGAATCTTATTTTTAACAGTTTGCATGAAAATGATCAAATTTTACAACAAATGGTGGCTGACCATTTGCAAAGTAATGTCTAAAACTTTTTCTTTTTTATCGGAGTAGGAACACTTAGCTTTTTCCTCTGATTGAGAGAATTTCCTAGCAGGAAGAGCAGGCTTATTGCCAAACCGTGGCACACCAGAGCAGAGGGTCAAACCTACTGGTGCAGTGGCATGAAAGGAGTTGGCTTCTGCTGGGATCAGCTGGCTTTGGTGCTTCCAGCTCCCTTGCTCTGATCTGGGAGAGGAATGCTGCCTCCTGTGCAGCAGCAGCCACATTTATGGAGCTGTGACAGCCCTTGTCAGTAAGTTTAGACTGCAGATATTAATAGACCCAACACAGGATGTAAAGGCAGGACCCACCCTCCTCACCTGTGGCTGATGTGAGGTTTGAGGTGGAGGAAGGTGCTTTCCCTCCCAAACCAGGCAGTGTCCCAGGAGAGCTGCCCTCCACCCGTTTGCTCAGCTGCTGGGGTTTGCCATGGCAATTATCAAAGCGAGTCTTGGCAACCAAATCATGCACTTCATGCTCCAGACCACACTCAACAGCTGTGCTGTTCACACAAACCTGTGCGTGCACAGCCACTGCTGCCATCCCTCTGCTCCCTTCTCCGTGCGCTTTTTTGGGGGTCAAACACCCTGGTGTTGGGCTTCCCTGATGCTGCTGGCGGGGACATCAGCAGAATGCCTCTGCTTTTCCATCCTGACCAGGCATGGCCAAGTGTACATAGCATGCCCTGAGTCCTCCTTCATCCACCTGGAGGGTGCTCAGCTCTAGTGAGGGCACAGCAGTGCCCGTGCACAGCAAGTGCTGCCAGCAGGAGGGCAAGGGCAGCATGGGACGTTCTTGGTTGTGTATTTCACTTTTAAAAGTTATCATTTACATTGGTCTCTCAAGCTCATCTGCTGCTGGCAGATGGAGTCAGCAGTGCCTGTTAGCCACGTGCCACATTTATGTGTTCATGGTGCTACCCTGAGCAGGTTACATCAGAGCTGCTTTTTTCTGCACAAAAAAAGTTCCTTCCCCACCTTAGCAGGGGCTGCAGGGGAATGGAAGGGTGAAAAATTTTCAAGTCTTTTGTTTACTACATTGTCTTTGCACATGCCAGTGATTTTACAGGTGGTTCTCTGTGTGTTATGCCTTTGTGTTTTGCTCTGTTAAATATCTTTATTAACAAAAAAAAAAAAGGTTAACACGCAGAGTTGGGCAAGGTCTAGTAATATGTAATGTTGCTGGTACAATAAGACATTCTTAAACTTTCCAGAGGTTTGAAGAATCAGCTCAAGTTCATGCCTAGTCCTTCCTAAATGCTTGGTTCAGTTTTTGTCCCCAGAGGGTGCACCTGAGAGTCAGAAGTGTGTTGTATCCTCTGGCTTCTTGGCCAAGGGCAGCAGACTGTCTAAAGCCCAAGTTATGTTTTTCTCCCAGTGAAGAGTTACAGGAAGGAGGATTAGCAGACAGCATCTCCAGGCAGCAAACATGAGGTGATAAAGCAGCTTGAGATCTCTGTGTCAGAAGTATCTGAATAAAAAGCAGGTGTGGAGCAGAGACCCAAACTCAGCCACTTGCCCTCCAGCCACAAGGAGCACAGTGCAGAGGTGTCTGAATGCAGAGGTAATGCTTGAATGGGAAAAGGTTAAAGAAGTTGGGGTCTAAGATCTGTAGCCTCAATGTAGAGAGGTTCTTTAGTGTGGAGAACAAGTCCTGGTATTTCCTTTCTCTCTTACTAAACTTGGTTTCCTTATTGGTCACCTGCAGCTAAAATACTGACAGGGAAGAGTCCAGAAACAAGACTTGCTGAAGTCCATGAAGATCTTTCCATAAATTGCATGCTGTTATTGAATTTTGTTTCCTTAATCCACAGGGATTTTCATGGATTTTTGTTGTAAATTTTTCCAGAGTAAAGACTGCAGGACTAGGTTCTAATTATTTTTCATCTGTGCCACATAAGTCATCTCTTTAGTAAGACTTTTAGCAGAATTTGGATGTCTCCTTTTGTAACAACTTCACAAACACAAGGTGAACATTGAATGAATTATGCTGTATCATTTGCCAGCACATATGCCAAATGTCAGGCAATGACAGAAACTAAAAATTTATGGCACAGAAGGGAAGAATTTTATGATCTTCCATGGCCTAATGTAATGACTCTTTTATACAAACAGAGATGAAATGCATTTAAAATCATAGCTATTTAGAAAATTGGCCTGAACACATTCTAAAATCTGGAGAAGTTCATTAGAGGGAAGAGCCATAAAAGTGCCCTCTCTTTTTAGTTCCTTAAAATGTTTTAATTTTGAAATATAATTGCTTCAATTTAATGCACCCTCCAATTAGAAAGATCATTTGAAGATATGTCTCTCCATCGAACTCTTCTTCGGGTACAACGTGGTGCAGAGTTACTCTTACTTTTACTTTCAGAGGTTTCTAACTGGTACCTTGATCACAAAGCATAAAGATTTGTGGGTGTGAAGCCATCATTGTGCCCCAAGGGTGTATCACACACTGCTCCAGCTGAGCACAACCTCTGGGTGGGAGGGATGAAGGATCTTTTGAAAGTGCTGAATCCAGACTGGGATCACGGCATGTTCAGACTCTGCCTGAGAGATCTCTTCTCCTTGTGTACTCTTAACAGACCTTTTACTCATATTGCTGGTAGTTTTCATTTCTTACATAATCAGAAATCTATAGCAAACTCAGGCACACAGTGAAGCTGAGCATCTTGGAGAGCCCTGAATAGCTTCTCTCCCACTCAGCCCTGGCATACAGCAAAGTCTTCTCACATCGTGTTCTTACAGGAGATTTTCCTTGACCCTCTGTTTCTGTTTTCACTGTTGTGACAGTCTGCACTTTGGACTCATTTAGCTTTAACTTTCCACCTGTTAAAAATCTTTGTAGTAACCTGAATAGATCTTGGAGTGCACACCACATGAAGAAGTGTTTGGAGGATGCTCTGGGGAGCTGAGCAGCTTGAATGCCAGCTCTGCCCACAGCCTCCCTGCAAATCACCCTGTTAATAAAGAGCCTATTTTAGTTCTGGAAACATGGAGCCTTCTCAGACTATTACCCAGCATGTGGTAAATTAAACAATCTTGGCCTGATTGCATAATGTCACTTGAAATTTAAGATCCTTTTTCTCTTTAACCCCTAAAATTTATAAGCTGTTTTTGTTTAGATTTATTGTAATTAGATAATGATTCTGCTCTTTTGAGGCTCTTCTAGGAAGTTTTTTAACACTCTTTTGATGGCTAATCTCAAAATAACCAGGGGCAGGAGCACTGCTTGGTCTCCCTGCATCAGGTTTGTCTCAGTGCAAGGGCTGCAGGGGTACTGCTGAGTGGTTTGGAACTGGGGTTGTAGCAGGGGCCAGGCAAGAGGATTTCTGCTCTGTGAGGACAACTATGCCTCAGTCACACTAAGTCACGTCTCTGCTGCTGTTACTGTCTTCTAGGAAGAGGGGTTTGAAAATCACAGCTTGTCACTAGGAGGTTTTGAAGTCTGTATGTTCCTCAATCTTCCCTTCTCTGGACCATATTTAAAGTTCTTAACTTTCATAATGAGTTTATATGGTGTAAAGAAGGGTTCTAATCTCTTTCAAAGAAAATACAGGGGGTTTGTTTTGTTTTGTTTTCTTTTATTTTTGGTGGGTTTTTTTTTTTTTGTGAGATAACACTGATTCCTTATAGTTCACAGAGTAAACTTAGCCTCAGTCAGAACAAGTAACACAAACTCTTCATCTCTGTTTCTTGCTGGTCAATGAACTATGTGCTGCTAATTTAGCAATATCTACCAGGCTCCATCCTTTAACTCTGGCTGTGTGTTTTAGGAAGTGATGAGACCTCTCAGGACATTGCTTTGGCACACTGCAATGATTCATAGAACTGAATGATTGTGTGTCATTGAAAAAAAAAGAAAGATACTGTAAATTGGCCAGATCATTTGCCTGCCAATGTGAGGAGGGACTTCACAGTATTTTCCAGCCTGGTTTGTAGTGTTTGATGTGCCAAGCTTTTCCTGTGTCTTTGGAGAGATCCTTCCATAACCCAGTTCCCATTAGGATTCTATTAGGAGGCCATGCTCATCCTTTCATCTGACAAAAGTTCCTTTGACAATAGACAACCCTCCAATGCTGAATGCAGATTTTTCTGATTTATTGGTGATTTCTCTTACCCAGTATCCCCCTTGCCTCCTTCCTGGATTGTGGACATGTGACCCAACCGACAAAGTTTGGGGGACAGGATTCTTAAGAAAAATCACACTCTTTCAATGTACAGTACTGTCTGCTCTTAATTTTAGATTTGTCTGCTATTGCTCTGCAGGGACTCTTGGCTAATTAAAGTTCAGATGGTTAAATAATGCTGCCTCAACCTATGTCCCTGATGCTGTGCTGTTTATTCCTGTCAGGTATTCATAAGATGGTTGACATTTTCTTCCTTAAAGATCTCTCAGGTAAATTACAGGCATTTTACTGCTCTGACCTTTTCCTTTACAGGAGGAACTTTTGTTTTCAGTGTTTATTTTGTGAATATGATGTTAGAGCGGATGTAATTGGAGAGGTGTAGTTGTTCTAGTCTGTATAGTCAGGCTATTACCTGTAATGATTGTCTAAAACTGGTATTTATACGTGATTATCTCTTACCAAACTACTTTAAATTTAAAGAAAAAGCCAGATTGATTGGTTTGGGTGAATCACCTTTTCCCTTACTTCCCCTGAATACTACATTTGCTTTCCTAACACATTCATTTTGTGCCTGAGTCTTAGGGAGATGGCTTGCTCTATTAATATATTTCTGGAGTTCTCCTGTTATGGGTAGACTTTTATGGCTCTAATGTAGTTTTTGAAAATTCCTCTATTATTGATCTAGATATTATCCCAGCAGGAGTCAAACCCACAAGACAATTGTGTGAGGATAATTTCTTACTACAGAAGCATTTTATTCTGAAAGCCTGCTGTGTGGTGTGTGCTTTGATGGATGACCCACTGTTTAAATGTGTATTAGATGTTGGCTTGCTAATTAAAAGCCTTGAGGAGCGCCTGTATCCATTCAGTCTCAGTAAATGTGTGGAATTTTTGTTATTTTATTTCTTGCTTACGCTCTTACGTTGATTTCTTCCTGCTTTCTGACTTTATAGGGAAGAAGGGTAGTAATGGCAAAAAAATCGAATTACTTTCTACCCTCACTCAAGACTTTTCAGCTCAGGGCAGAGGGGAGACAATGTGGGCTCTCAGTTTCAGGATTAGGTCTGCCAGATGAGAGGAGGAGGAGGAGAAAAGATGGGTTTTGCATTTCAGAAGGGAGTGAGAAGAGCACTCACCTGGAATTTGAGAGAGATTAATTTGGATCTCTCTTTGCTCCTGAAGGACCATCTCCCATGAGGAAGAGGACCATAATTACAAAGCTGTGAGATGCTCTCAGACTTCTCTGTTGAAGTGCCTGCACTTGAAACATTTTACTGGGAGGAAGAGTGTGAGATCATTCATAGCTGAAGAAAGGGCATAAAGTTGTTCTCCTAATTTCTGAGCTGTTAAGTTGAAAGAGCAGCCAAAGAGAGGAGCAAGGACTTCTGTACACCTCCAGAAAATGTTTCCTGAGTATAAACCCCATTCCCTCTGTTGGAATTGTTTGGGTGCTTGTGTGTGTCTGTGTGTGTGTGTGTAGCAGGTAAGCATCAGAAAAACATATTTGCTGCTAAGACCAAACATAGCATTTCTTCTACTCAGAAAGATTTGGGCTTTCTGTTCTAGACAGAGAGATGTGTAGAGAACCATAGAAAGGCTCAGGTTGAAGGGACCTTTAAAGTTCGTCTAGTCCAATCCCCCTGCCTTGATCAGGTTGCTCAGAGCCCCATCCAGCCTGGCCTTGAACACTTCCAAAGCTGGGGCATTGACAGCTTCTCTGGGCAACATGTTCCAGAGGTCTCATTACCTCATAGTAAAGAATTTAATCCTTATATCCAATCTAAATTTATCCTGTTTCAGTTTAAAGCCATTACCCTTGTCCAGTCACTAGAGGCCTTGGCAAAAAGTGTCTCCATCTTTCTTATAAGCCCTCTGAAAATATTGAAAAGCAGCAATTTCTTTCTGTTACCTCCTGTTCTCCAGGATGAACACCTCTAACTCTCTCAGCCTGTCTTCATGCCAGAGGAGTTTCAGCCCTCAGACAATTTTCATGGCCCTGCTTATGAGCTGCTCTAACAGGTCCATGGCTTTCTGGCACGAGCCAGTTCCCTCAAGATCCTGGAATGCATCTCTTCAGGTCCCATGGATTTGTGTATGTTCAAGTCCCTCAGAGGGATGTTCTGATCTTCTAAGATGGGTGGGACTTCATTCCTCCAGTCCCTGCCTTGAGATTCATGGGACAAGCAGTTGACAGTGAAAACTGAAGCAGAAAAAGTTGTTGGGTACCTCAGCCTTCTCCATGTCTGTTGTCACCAGATTCCCTATCTCATTTATCAGATAGGGAATAAAAACCTTGATTCATCTAAACTAAAGAAAACTGATAGTTTTCTATTAAGCACAGTAATACTATTTTAAAAAATTTGAACTGGAGACCAAAGTTGAAAAAAAATTATTGTTCTGTGGTACCAACCTTCTTAGAACAAATGGGGGTGGTCCTTCCTGAGCAGGGGAATGGAAAAGATAACCTCCAGAGGTCTTTTCCATCCTCAACTCCTGTAAAACCTTTAAACCTCAAATAGCTCTGTTTGCAAAGGAAGCCATTCTGTTTTCATTGCTATCACCAGGTGTCTGGAAGCACAACTCATTTTCTCTCACTGTGACTGCTTCTTGCTTATCTGAAAGAGATGGAGGCAGAATCTAGCTCTCTGTGTTCCTAAAGCAAGGCCCATCATGAGATGCATAGGGAGGAGGAATTTCCCTGGTTTTCTTCTGAAAGTGCTTGCAGAACACACCCAATGCCGAATCATGATGTTATTTTCACCTCTGTCCCTGGACATGTAATTATCTGTGCTGCTGCATCCACAGAGCTCTCACTGGTGCTTTCAAGTAGGGAAAAGTGCTCTCTGTTCATAATAGAGACTTCAATGATGCAGAAAAGGAATCTGTGGTGTGAAGCAGTGAACATTCTTTTATCCTCATTAATGAACCTTACTTTAGCCCATGGAGTAACTGTGTAGGACCAGATGAATTAAAACTAATAAAAGCAGGCAGAAAATTAAGTAGTACATCTCCCCTCAGTTGTCCTTGGGACAGTTTAGCCCAAGCATGGGATTTGGAGGTTTCTAGTTGGTTTTTGGAGCTGGTCATGCTCACCCAAGCTCTCAGGGCTGTCTGAGAGGGTAATGGTGGCACTCTGTTATCTCTGCTTTCCTCACCAGCATCATCTTCTTGAGGACAGTGCTAACTCCTCTCATTTCCTCCTCCTCCTCCTGCACATGGGGAAATTGTGATACCTGTTCATCAGGCCTCTGCTGTGCTTTTCTGTACTTTTTCTGACCTGTGTTTTCATAGAAGAGATTGCTTTGGGGCTGCACTTGAACAACCCAGACACTCCATTGACACTTGCATTTGGTGGTTACCTTCTTCACATAAAGGCAATGGGTTTCTCAGTTCAGGATGGGGTGAGAAACACCCATGTCTCCTCCATCAAATGCTGATTTAAACAGGATTTGTTACTTTATAAGTTCAGTGCTGCAGTACACAAGCACTGTCTCTTGTAAGAATTGGAGATGGGGGAAAAATTAAAAAAAAATAAAAGAAAGGAGAGAAAGGCACATTTTGGAAGGGGGAGGAATTTGTTCTAATCCCTCTGAAATTATTTTCTTGCTGAAAATTGTTAGATCTGGATGGACTAAGCCAACTGAGTTACCAAGACAACCTCTCCTGTCGTGAAGATGACCATATATCTGTTGATTCAAGAACAACAACCGGGAGTAAAGGCACTGGGCAGCGAAAAGGGCCTAGGATGGAGCCCAGAACTGGGGATGGTGTCAGCCAGGCACACACAGAAGGACGTCTGGAAATGGAGACAGCATTTGCCAACCAGGGACTGGAAGTAAATGATGCTACTGACAGCTCATTGGCTTGGAGCCCTGAGGTACGGTGAATTGTCATTTATTACACACTGTGAAAGCTTTTGAAGGATATTGGGGGTCAAAAAAGGTTAGAGGAGAAATGAAGTGAAAAATTGATCAGGACAGGACAGCACAAGGTAATGGTTCTCCCGTGTGCTTGTGTGCATGAGCATACACCCCTCCCTTTGTGCTTCCCCTTTTTATGCTGTTTTACCTCTTGCTACTAACACTAATTCACAGAAGCTCTCTCATTTCTTGACTTCTAACTGCAGTCTCTGAACTGAAATTGTGACTTTAGCTACCCAGCAGCATCTACTGCCAGTTAGCAAAGAGCACTCTTTGGTGCCCCAGAGCTTTGTCACTGGCTATGTGCACAGGCTGTGTGTCTCACGACATGGTATGTGGTCACTGGGTCAGATCTGTGCCTTTTTCCAGGTGGATTCTATGACTTAGGCAACAAGAAGCATCTGGACAGCTGGAGGCAGCTGCTGGGGGTGGCCTGTGACCTGGCCAAGGGACAATCACCTGGTCTGCATTGATACCAGCCAAACTTTTAGGGAAGGAGAGAACCTGAGGCTGCTTTCCGTTAGTTCTGCACCTTTATTTTGAATCCTCAAGAACACATTTCAGATTTTAAGGCACTGTAAACAGCTGATGACTTGGTATCCCCCCATTCTCTCCTAATCTCTCTGCATGATGTGTTGATTTTCATTATTTTACCGTGGGATTAAATTTCTGAAAAAATATCAGTCTGTATCAGACATATTAAAAGAACAGCACAAAGGTCATGTCTTCTGCCTGAGTTAAGAGACTGTTCTTCAGCTGTGGAAATTCCTACCTCCATCACACTCTGAGCAACAAGGCTTTGAGGGAAAAGTCCCTATCTCTGGAGCAGGCTGTCTACAGCCAGTTCCAGAGATGGAAGGCAGCTCCTTGGTGCATGTGCCCCAGCCCTGAGTGCCATTTGGAGCAGCATTTTGGTTTGTTGCACAACCCAGTCCCACGAAACAGCACACACCACACGGGAGCTCTGTGTGGCAGCAGCCCTGCCCTCTGTTTGCTGTGTGCCTCACACACTGCTTGCCTGCCTGTCCCAGGCTCGTTTCTCCTTTCCCAGCTGGATGAGCTTTGCCATGGCTCACGTGTGCCACGGTGCCTCCAGTGTCCTCCAGTGCTCCTTTGGAATGGGTGGCTCACTTCTCTCCTGGTATCCATATTTTAAAAGTGCAAAGAAAGGTTACAGCACAGGGGAGCAGAAATGCCCAAGACACAGTTTATCTGTTACAAGCAGCTTCTCATTCAAAGGTATTGTGTGGATTAATGAAAGACTTTTTATTGCAAGAACTAAATGTTCTGACATGCCAGAAATGTCCAATCATTATTGTACTCCACTCAAAGGACCTCTCTTTAGAGACAGAAATGGTAATTTTATGCCCCTGCAGTGGAACCACAAGTACCATTTCAAGTCTTGTCCATAATTAGCTGCTCTTTCAGGTTTCTCTGGCAGAAATGGACTTATTTTACTTAGTGAAGTGGATGTTGGCTGTCCTGAACAGCCGGGTTAGATATACTGCATCAATCAGTACCCTTGGCTTGACCTCTCAAGAACTGTGCTGGGAAGAGGGAAAGAGAGAAATTCAGTTGAAGCATCTGAACCCCAATCTTCCCTTGGATTCCAATTTAAGTATAACCAATAGATTCACATAGGCCACCTGGGCTCTGAAAGCAGAGGGGAATTCTGTCAATGACTTCCACAGAAGGAAAACTATTATGTGTGTAGCAAACCTGCACAGGGGTAAGTCCTGGATAGCACAATGCTCTCAGGAAGGGCCAGCCCTTGGGATCTCCAAAGCTTGGTTTCCCATGGAAAGGTTACTGCCAAGGAGTTTGGCATTTCTCTTTCCCTCTTTGCCTCCAGTTCATGCAGTTCTCTCTGCACTGGATGTGATCACAGCTCTAGTAGCATAATTTGAGATTTTCTGAAATCCAAATATTTTCTAGCTGTTTGGTCAAAAAGCAGATATCTGAGCTTCAGTGTGCCTTACACACTGCCAGAAGGTGAGATGCTCAGCCCTGTTGGGGCAGGAAAGTGTCTCTTGAGTCTTCATACCTGTGGGTTTGTGGTGATGCACTGGAGTTCACATTCTCCAGCTCAGGCATGTAGAAGAAGGCAAAGTTATGCTTCAAGCACAGTTGTCTCCACACCTTAGCAGCAGTCCTTGAATGTGCCTTGATTTCATCTCCTCAATAGCAAAGTTATCCTGTTTCATGTGGAGGGATGAAAATGTGGAGGGAAATATGAGTCAAGCACAATCCCATTACATTTCTGTATTAAATATTATTTCATCAACCAGACAGAAATAACTTGACAGCTACACAGCAGCACTTAACATTTTCATAACACCACTTTCTCTTCAGGCAGCCTGGCCTGCCTTGCGTTTTTGTTTTTAGCAGCCTGCTGTTCATACAGAAAGGTGTTTTGTAGCCAACCAAGTAATTTTGTGTGTTGCTCTCCATTTGAGTTTACTTCTGCAGGATGTATGACAGCAGGTCTCCATCACTAATCTGCACACTTGGACTTTCGTGTTCACGTGCACAAGTCTTAAACACCTCTGAAAATGTGAAAATCTGGAGCTTTGCAGGTCATGGCAGATGAATCTGAGCACTTCAAAAGTAGATTGCCAGGAAGTAAACTTTAAACATAAATTTTGACGTTTATCTGAGGCCCTGTCTGAGACACACCACCCCAGACACTTGTGAAGGGACTTGCATGAGACGTCCTATGGCCCATCATCTGTTCCCTGAACAAAAAGATTCCTGGGTGGAAAAGAAGTGTTACTTGAAATGCAAAAGAAGATAAATGTTTGAGGAGGAGGGTGACTCAGATGCTGGTGACAGGCCTTAATTCACCTTCTGGCTATTAACTGAAAATCTTTCCCTAGTACAGTGTATACTCATGTTTAAATACAAATCATTGATCACTATAGCAACCCCTTTATCACATGAAGCACATTCTAGCTCTAAGATAAAAAAGCGCTATTGAACAGAAACCCACACGCCCACTCAGCAAAAGGTAAGGTGAGCATCCACGTTTTTATCTTGTTTTATCAAGATGGTTTTTGTTTTAAAAGTAGGTAAAAGATTGTGTGTGAATTGGTCTGCACATGTTGTGATTGTTTGTTTTGAATTTTTATTCTGAATGTATTAGTAACCAAACTGAACAGAAGGAACAGATGCTTCTCTTGGGAGATTTTAGAAGGATATAAAGAATCAATATGTAATTAATCAGACTGTTATTCTCCATTATCATTGCTTTAGCTGTAGGAAAAGTATTGAATGATAGGTTAACATCTAGAAATGGAATTTCCATTCTGCAAGAAATTCTGACATGGTGATTTCCTCTTCAAACTGAACACAGTGCATAATTTTTTTTAATTTCTAGCAGAACATAATATCAAAAAAGTTAGCAGATTTGGCTGACTTTTTTGATTTTGATAATGTAAAAAAATCCATCTTGAAAAATAAAAATCAGTTTATGTTCAAAGTAACAGGTTAAGTAGGTCAAAACGTTGTTAGTGCCCCCAATTGACATGAATGAAATGTAAAGAAACCTTTGTTTAGTTTTTCCCTATGTAGAATGTTTGCCAAATTAGCTGTCTCCTGCAAAACATTTAAATATTGATGAAACTTTTTGTTGGAAATGTTTCAACAAGTCCTGTTGCTTGCTAGAGCGTATGGGGACTATTACACCGAATCAGGCAATTAACTATCATTGGCCTTTCCAGAAACAGTGGGATCTGTATTTTACACAGCAACTGCCTACATTTGCAGGCACAAGTGAGAAGAACAATTTGTTTTTTAAATGGAATCGGGAGTACAAAGGCAGTTGAACTCCAGTGGAGGTTTTACTTCTTCCTTCTCTTTGCAGGAACACGATGAAGTGAACAGTGTGCCAGCTCACCATGGTGCTCACGAGCCCATCTGCAAATGTGGTGACCTGGATGTCATCTTCAACTACAAATCCTCGAGTCACAAGCTGGTGGTCACTGTCCTGGAGGCCAGGGATGTCCCAGACAAGGACCGCAGTGGTGTGAGCACCTGGCAGGTGCACGTGGTTCTGATGCCGGGCAAGAAACAGAGGGGTAAGACGAGTGTGCAGAGAGGACCCATCCCCAACTTCAAGGATAAAATCACCTTCAGTAAGCTGGAGCCACAGGAGCTGAGCAGCCACGCCCTTCGCTTCCGCCTCTACGCCGTGCACAAGATGGTTGGGGAGAAGATGATGGGAGAGCAGTTGTTCTACCTGAGCGGCATCAGCCAGGACAGGGAGGTGAAGGTGACACTGCTCTTGGAGCCAAGGAGCAACCTGAGTGTAAGTTTGATGAAAGCCATTGAGTCCATAAATTGTCTGGTGGACAGGGAGCAGGTGTACTTGAAATCTTTCTTTCAGGGCTGTCAGTGTGTGACCTGTGGATCTGCCCTGCTGCCACAAGTTATCAGTAAGGGCAAGCACAGGGCCTCTTTTCCCTGTGCAAAGGTGTGCTTTACCCACAACAGCTCAGTTAGCAAACTTACACAAAATCATGTGGATGTACTACATCTCCACGAGCCATCACATGCTGTGCCATTCAGAAACAGTAGGTTGGTCCAGGAACCACCGGGCTAATTATGTCTTAATTTCAATAAGGACAGTGGTTCTTGTGTAGCAATGTGTTGGTACTGCCAGTGCAGGAGCTACCTCATTTGGCCCTAGCTACCAGCTTGTTGATCTCCACACTGTGCAGTTTCCATCTTGCCAGGAATGCTTAGTAATGTTCCTTCACATGACAGATGGAAGTGGAGAGGTGGGTCATGTGAAGAGGAACTGGCTGAGCTGCTTCCTAATTTTCCATGCACATCACAGTTGTATCCAGCTCTGGCTATGCCAATCAATTCGTGTAGATGAGCTCTGTCATGATTCATTGTCTAGGAAAAGCTCAGAGAGAGGTGGTGCACGTGAAATGAATAAAACATCATACTCCAGGTGAAGAGGGGAAGAGAGAGCGTTGTGGTAGCAAGGAAAGAAAGTAAGAAAATGCACAGTACATGAGCAAAAACTGCCAAACTGAAAACTGTATTCCATCCAAAAGTCATTATCAAGGAGGTGTACTGTGCATTAATGTAGTAGGATATTTTCTTCTCTCAGAGGCTTTGATTTACACTCGTGATAACACATTACTCAGAGTGCCTCATCTCTAAAGAGAAAGTTCAGAGATGTGTTTTTATAAAAGTGACACTGATTCTCCTGGTGCCCCAGCATAATTAATTCTTAGTTATTGTAATTTCTTAAGAGAGATCTTACTAAACAAGGCTAGAAAATATAAATGAAGGGGGAGGGGGGTGTGGTGGTGAATGTCCTGATGATTCTCTCGGTGCTCTTTCCCTGCAGAGTGCAGATTCTCAGCTGAGTCTGTCAGCAATCTCTCACAGTGATAGCGCTTCTTCAACACAGTCCCTGTCGCATGGAGGGGTGCCAGAGCTGCTCGTGGGACTGTCATACAATGCCACCACGGGGAGGCTGTCAGTGGAGATGATCAAAGGCAGCCACTTCCGAAACCTCGCCATTAATAGGCCACCTGGTGAGTACAGTCACTGCTACAGAATAGCACCGTTGGGCCAAAATTTGCTTTTTATTTTCTTCCTCGAGATATTCAACTCTGCCGCTTCTGAGCTGGGCTTCCTTGCAGAGCACCTGGCTGAAAATTAAAAGCATTATTTCAGATAAGTGTGACTGCTACAGGGTAATTGGAGGGAATCACATGAAGGCTCAGCTGATGGGATGGTAATACCTGAATGCCTGCTTTATTGCACATACCTTTGCAACATCTGATTATGACAAAACTGCTGTTATATTCCCAAAGCACAGAGTAATTCTCAGCAGATCGTCATAAAAAGCAAGAAGCACTTTCCAAGTGTTTGTAAGCTACCATGTGACCCACAGAGGCCCCGCCTGGTGCCATTAAGTGTTTCCCAGGGCTATACTTTGTTTAGTCCCCTTGCTGTGCTGCTGGGTTATGTGGTGCTTTGGGCCCTTTGGAGACCCTCTGAATTCTCCACTGCTGCACAAGAAAACCTTCTCCAGAGAGAAGATCTGAAAGTTATCGTGACAGCCGAGTTCCCTTTCTCCAGTCTTGAAAGAAAAAAATGGAAATTTGCTGAGGGTAGGTTGAGTTGGAGCCTGAGCTGCAGTAAGTCCTTGGGAAGGACAGTGCTGCTCATATCCATGGTATAGCTGGAGTCACACAGCCACAGTTCCCTGCTCTGCTGCTGGGTTGCCTCATTCAGGGGTTGAAAGGCAGTGCTGTATTCATCTCCTGTTGTCCTTTTGCCTCCTGTCTGAAACCAGCAGCTAATGGCAATGTGAAACAACATGTTTTTGTTTGTTGGTGTGTTTGCTTTCTGTGATGTTTGCCTGCTTGTCAAAGCAGGTGAACCTTTGACAATTCCTTGCTTTACTGGGTTTGACATTGTATCTCTAGCTGCAAAACACTAAAATTGCTTTTGCAAGTTGCTCTGTTCTTTGGCTCAGATATAGCAAAATATTTATGCAGTATTTCAGTATGTGGATGTGAAAACTCAGGTTTTCCACTAAACTATGCTTAAATAGATTACAGAAATAATCTGTGTCATCAGTCAATCTCTTGAGAATTAAGGGCAAGTCAGTACAACCTTAAAACACCTGACCCCAGCCCATGCAGCCCTCACTCAGCTTTTATTAGCTGTGGCAACAGAAGTCTCTACGTGAGTTACTTAAAGGCATATTCTTGTTTGCATGTACGTGTTTTAATAAAAGGTTTTAAATTGGAACTTTTTTTAGTAATTTAAAGCAAAGGTAGACTAAAGCAAGCACCTTACTACACGCCCCAGCAGGCAAACATTCCTGTGTTTATATATGCTGCAGAGTAGGTACATCCTAATGTTTTACTCACAGAAATGGAATTAAAGTAGTCCCAATATTGGTCCAAATTAATTTGTTGTCCCACTTCTGTAATGCCTACTTCTTCTTCCCATAAATGAAATGTCTTCACTGCATAGAACTCAAATAACTTTTTTAGCATAGTGTGTGCAATATCATGACGACATTGGTGGCATTTTTTGATTTTCTTCTAACAAATGTCTTTTTGGGTGCATGTGCACTGTTAAGACTACCTTGAGCTGTTTCCTGACATCCTTTCTGTATCCAGATGATACAGACCAGTGTCAGACCAATGTCTCTCAGTGCTAGATCAACTTTTAGGTGAAACACAGAAATCCATACATGATTATAGGCAAACTCTGAACCTATCACAGTCTGCTCCTTTTATTCCAAGTCACATTGTTGCTTCTGCTTTCTGAGTTGTTCTTCTGTGCCTGTAAAGTTCCCAGTAGTGTGGTGAGGAAAAGAAAACCCAGTGAAGCAGAAATTGAAAGAAATTAAAGAGAAGGAAGGAAACCAGCACTTGTCTCAGTGCTGGAGTAGCATTTCACTGATAACACCCCAGGCCCTGCAGAGGAGTGCTGTGAGGGCCGATCGTTACTGTCTGAAACACGCTGGTGGCTGAATGAGATGCTCAATAAGTCCTTCACAAGGTGAAAGCTAAAACTGCTGTGGCCCTTTCTGGAGGGCAAGGAAAGAGCCCTCAGGTTTTCTTAAATAGGTCCTATTTGTGGTTGTGTTGTTTGAGGCTCAGAGGGAGCGATTTCTTTAAAGTATCATGGAAATTTCAGATTTAATAGTGCTTTGGAACACTTAATTACCGAGCCCAAGCTGCTATTCAGGACAGCCATTTTTGGTAGGACTGGGAGAAGTCAATGGGCAGAATCTCTCTCCATCCCCAGCCCTGCATGCACAGACTCTGTACAGGACCCACATGGGGTCCTGTCACAGCCCAGCAGCTGAGAGCTGCAGCTTTGGGGATTGGCAGAGGAGTCTTGCACAACAGCAAAGTCTCCATCTCTGCTTTTTGCCCACCTTGACCCTCTTCTCGGCCACCTGTAGACCCACAGCATGTGTGCTGCCTTCTTGGCATCCTTGCACAGGGATTTCTCTGCATGCAGAAGAAGGAACTGGATGGGAGCATTGGTGGTTTTAGGTGTTAAAGACTGCAGAGGCTGAAACAGATGGTTTTCTGGAGAGGAAAAGGACGATGGTGCATATCTCAGTTTTTCGTGGCCACATTTTCTCCTTCACTTAAATCTTCAAAATGAGACAGGTAAATATTAAAGTCATGGGTGCTTAGATGGGTAATAAATGGGTTAGAAAACAGCTGGACAGCTTACAGAAGCTTAAATCATGCAGGCTGTGTCTCCCCTTCAGGTCACATTATGTGAGATTTAAGAATAGTCTGGTCAAGGGTAAGTGTCCAGTTATTGTTCTGGGGAACATGCTGAGTTGTAGGACTAAGCTTACAATCCCTGATCACACAAATAGATCCATTATCACTCAGAGCACTTAAGAGCACTCAAGAGTATGGCTCCAGCATCGGACCGTAAATTATCTGTGTGTGCCAAAAAGCCTCGTGCAGAAAAGCGTCTACAGTTCTGTCAGATGTGGAGACTCCTGCTATTTTAGTGCTAATGGCTTGTGTGCTGTGCACCTCATTCTCTTTGCTTCTTGTAAAAATCATTAACCTGTGTTAGCATTCTGTAGGAGTTCATATTTCGGTCTGTGGTCTTGTATCTTCTGAGAACGACATGCAGTGTGTTCCTTTAAAGGGTGTTTATTATTAAAAAAAAAAAAAAAAAAACAAGAGAAGACTACACCACTGGCAGGAATGTCTTTAAAAATTTATAACCAGTTACATGCTATGGGCATGGAAGTAATACCTTGGGATCACAGTGATGGGCCAGGAATCATTTGAGCCAGTCAGTGTATAGACACAAACCAGAGAGATGCTGTGCCCATGTGATGCTAAACCTTCATCAGCTGCTCTGCTGGATGCAGCTCTGTCTCCTCTAATCCAGCCTTCCTTCTGCTCCCTTCTGCATTTCTTTTGGGGTTTATGTCTGCGTGCAATGCAATTTGAGAAGAGCTATTGTAAAGTTATTCCCTCGCCTGGAGAAAAGTCCTCCAAGCTTTTCAGCAGCTGCAGAATTAATCACACATAATAATTACATCCGTGCATGATCATTATTATACCAGCAGCATATTAACCCCATTAAACAAATACAATAGCATTAATGCTGGAAAAGACAGGAGGGAGAGAACAAGCTATCAGGATTTCTGTTGGGAACAGGAGAAATTCTTGAAGCAAAGGCTTGTCTGAAAACAAACATCTACCTGAGCCACAGCTAACAATGCCAAAAATTGCTCCCAAAAAAAAATTAGGATTCTTGTTGTTCTGGTATCAGAGTTCTTGAAAGCTATTAATGGATTTTATTTTGTCAGCTTATTTTTGAGGGAAGAAAAGTTATTATCCCTGTTACGTTCCTGGAGAACTAAGCCACAGGTTAATTCCTTTAATTACTTCAAAAGAGACCAGAAAGCTGAATAAAATAAATTAACTTTTAACCTGCATATCTTGCTCTGAACAGGGAACTTGCTTGAGCTGCTAAAGCTTTGTGATTCATGTTCCCATGTCATTGGTAATAGAAGAGGGATCAGTGCCAGGGCAAGCTGGGGTGGATTCAGTCCTCCAGAGAGCTTGGATAAGAGAGCAGTGGATGTGCTGAGAAGCTTCTTGGTGCTGAGTGCTTGCCAGTCGGTCTCAGTAAGGTTGTAGAAAACCATCTCTCCTCTTGCATCTTTCTTTTGCCCATCCTTGAACAGAGCCAGAATAAGCTTGCAATAAGAACAGCTGAGAAAGCTTTGTTCTGGGTAGGAAAGATGAGGCCAGAGGCAAGGAGCCCCAGGAGGATGTCTCAGGAATGAGCAGTGATGTGTAAGAGGAAGTGTGGATGAGTGTAAGGTATTGCATGGGGACGTGTGGAATTCAAACATGATCTGGATGGACTCAGAGCCACTTGGGAGAAAAATATTAGGCTTAGAGTAAATAGCTTCAGGAAAATGTCAACTCAAGGATTACCAATAGTAGTGAAAAAAACCCCACATTAAAGGTGGACAAAACAGAAAATTGATGTTTGATTGTAAATATCCAGTCACTGGTGTAATGAACACCATGTACTGTTCTGTCTTCCTCTGTGCAAATAGAATCTGGCAGACCTGAGAAGATGTGGTGAGGAGTGTTGGAGACAATCAGGGGAATGGGAACAGCTTCCAAGAGCTGTAGCTGAATAGACTGTGCCTCCTACGATGCTACAACAAAGGGAGATGGGGGAGGATTCACAGAGGTCTCTCAGTGTCATTGAGAAAGTGAATTGACAACAGTTATTTGTTGTCTTCTCCTGGTACGAACCCCAAGGATTGTAAGAGGAAGCGAGGAGGGAGCGGGTTCTGCAGAGGAGACAGCTCCTCACCTACGCTGTCGAATTCCTCACTACGGAATGGCATGGATGCTGGATACCTGCTTGACTTCTGTGCAGCACAGGAGAAACTCACAGAGTTCCACAGAGGATTATTAAATACAAAACCTCTGAGTGAGGAAGCACTTGAGTCACAAATCACTGGAGACTGGGAGGGTATTTGTGAGAGAACCAGCACACACCATATTTTTATGGATTTACTGCAGTGTGTGGTACTGGGTACTGTCGGGTGGATGGACTGTCTGGGCACAGCTCTTCCCACCCCTCGTGAGACCTGGGACTGATTAGGCTTAGGAGAACTAGTGTCACAGTGAAAACAAGACAACAATGGACTTTCAAGGAACTGCTGTGAGGTTTTTGTGGGGTGGTATTCCATAATAATTAAACATCCAGGGATAGCGCATGGTTATCCAGGAATGTTTTCAATAGCTTTATGTTTCTAAAGGGTCTATGAAAGGTTTAGTCCATGATACAGTTGCTGGGTATAAAAAGGAAGATATTGCTGAATCAAAGGAGTGCATTTGAAGTGGATGCATGGTGATGCTCTCCCACTCCCACTGCTGTGAACAAGAAAAAAACATTTTTTTCCCCTCCCAAAACAACAAGAAGAAAAAAGCCATTGCTACCAGAGTGGAACAGTCCTAATTCCAAATTGCAGCTGCAGCTGAGTGTTTAGTGCAAATCTGCAGTGACACCACCGAGCAGTGTTTGCAGGAGATCTGACGACAGGCTGTGTAATAAAGCCCTGCCCGTGGGCACTGCTGCTGGAGGTGACAACAGCCAGGCTTAAGCATCCTTGCCTCATGCTGCTCCCACTGCTGGGAAGGTGTGTATCCATGCTTCCTGTTCTGCTCAGGTGTGCATCCATGCTTCCTGATAAGCTCTATGTTAAAGTTGCAATCCCCTCTCTGAGGCAGCAGCAGTGTATAAGTGTGAGAAAGAGTTGAAGTAACTTTATTAGAGGAGAGTCATGTAGTACATCTGGAGAGGTGTCTGTGTTCTGCTTTAGCTGTATCAGCCCAGACTGAAGCTGCTCCTCCTCAGGGCTGGGGAGTGCAGGAAGATGGTGAACTGGCCCTGCAGCCTGACACATGCCCCAGCTGAGGGCTGCTGCTGTAATGTCGCTGGTTTATCCGGAACGGAGCACACGACCCAGTGCAGTGAGAAGCAGCAGAAGCAATTTATTGTTGTATTTTCCCCTTATATATGGTAAGAACCCATTAGGTGATTGGACAGTGATCACCCACCCCCCGGGGTGATTGGCTGAAGTCCTACAACACCCAGTTCCAAAACACACTCTGTCTTGAATCAAAACAGGTCAGGAAAAACAGCAGGTGCAGGACCATTTTTTTGTTGTTTTCATAGTTTGCATGGGAAAGAAGAATTTCTCAAGAGAGGCCCTGTACAGCCACACTGTAAAATGGAGTGGACATGGGGTGCTGAGGCAGCAGAGGAGGATCACCAAGGAACTGAGCTCCAAGGTGCTCTGGAAGCAGCTTTCCTTCCTGAGAGACCTGTGCAGTTTCTCCCAGGGAGGCCTCATCTCCTGACCCTCTTGAATGCCACTGATGCTGGCAATTCCTTCCCCTTGGGCCAAACAGTGCTTTCAGGGAGCAGCACATTCCTTTCTGCTGCATTCGCTGCTGGTCTGTTCTCTGATGACTCACATGTTGTGAAGGTTGCAAATCCCAGCCTCTGTGAGTGAGAGCTGCCAGTCCCAGGAGAGGGAACCTGAGAAGCAGAGGCTTGGTGGAGCAGAGAAGGAAAGTAGCCTTCTCAGCAACATGGTAGGCAGCTCTCAGCTCTTCTATGATTTATAGAGTAGGCCACGAGCTGCCTTAATCCAGACTTTCATGGTGTGGGATTGGAATCAAAAACTTGGGTCTAATTCTCCTCCCTGCTCTTTTACTGATCCCGCTGCACTGAGCCCAGTTCAGAGTATTTCTGCCCCACTGCTGGTTTAAAGGAGAGGTAAAGCCAGGACTAATGGTCTTCTGGGCCTCAAACTGAGACCTTGCACTGAGCTGCCTGTACAGAGCAGCACAGAGTGGAGCTCTGGGGCTGCTCCACCACGCGGTGCTGCCGATCATTATGTAGGCTGGGAGCGTGGGCATGCCAGCTGGGGGAAATTAAGCTCCAGGCCCAAGGCTTTCTTCTACTGTGCCTGTTATTAGCCTGGATTGCAGCATGCTGACATGGTTATCCTGCTTTTGGAGATGAGCTGGCTTGCCTGGAGCGCGGGTGGGAAAGTCCGTAGAGCACTGTGCGGTACCCTGCAGTCCACAGACGTGAGGGGTCAGGAGTCTTTGGTTGTTTACTTCCTTTCTAAATATAAATTCGAGCAGGGGGTAAGACGCTTTTGTATTTGCAGTGCTTTTGCTCATGGGTCAGCTCTATTAATAATGGTGGTGCTCAGTGTAAGTGAAAGCAGAATGCTACGGTCCCTGCTCTGAAAACAGGAACGCATAAATTACAGTTGATTATTCCCCAGAGTTGTCATTATCAGTTAGTTCCCTCAGAAGAATCATGACAGAAATGGGTCATTAGAAGAATCCCAGAAAAACTGATTGCCTGTGCAGATGTGGTCTCAAGAGGTGTTTGATGGTTAGGGCAGTGTTGATGGAGACAGAGCAGTCTGCACAAGGAGAGGTTTGCCCAAGCCACTGGAGTAAGAAGATGCAGTGCTAGCCCAAAATGTGTCTGGCTTCTTGCAGCATTCCTTGATTTAGTGCTTTTCACTCTGGTATTAATTGCAGAGGTGTTGATATTTTATGTATATGTGAACATTGTTCAATCCACTCATACCAGAGAGGTAAGAGGAGTTTAGAGTAAAAATGATCTGCAGCGAGAACTTCTGTTCCAAAACCTGTGTGGAAAGGAGAGCCTGGTAGATGTAGTGCTAAAATTGGTCTCAACAAAATTAGACTTTGTTCTTGAATCTTTACAGACTTTTGTGCAACCGTGGGCAAGCTGCAGGCTCAGACACTTCCAGATATTAAGAGGTCTCTCTCTTCTTCATGTCAGTGAGAGGGGTGCCTCAATAGAAGGTGAGCACTCAGGCATTTTAAAGAATGTAAGCCCTCATCTCTCCTTTCCTTTTGTGCTTGATAGAGGTGGCACAAAATAAACACTCTGAAGAGCACAGAGTGCTGAGACACCGCAGTAATGAGGCCATTACTGAATCTGAGCATGTAATTAGATGGAAAATGCTTGCCTTCATAATGAATAGATGCTCTTACACATACATTCCTCAGTAAATTGTCAAGTTCATCCTTGCTGTAGTTCCACTAATTTCACTGTGTAACTGGTGATGGATTTTCTTTGGCAAAGTCAACAGGCAGGGAGAGCTTTCCATACCAGAGGACCAGACTGGACCACAAAAAGAACTAGCAAGAGTTTTCTGATGAGATACCTAAAAAGATATACTGCAAAGAGCACAATGCACAATCTTAAAATGTAGTTAGTGAAGCAGAATAACAGCTCAGCCTCATATGTACCAACTCTGCAAAGCAAATTTCAGATGCTAAATATATGATCCACACCTACTCTTTTATTTCTGTTCAGGCAAGCTTGATTCTTTTGGCTGGTAAAATACACCCAGTGGAATAAATTTGAGGAGAATCAGCAGCCTGATTTAGCTGTCACTTGCATTGGTTTTGTGCCTGTGTTTTCATGGGGGTGAATAGGGCTCCTGGTATTAGCTCTGCCCTGAGCTGTCTCCTTCCACCCTGATCCAGATGACATATGCAGAATCCCCAGCCACCTTGGTACTGTACAGACAGGGTGTTGGTGCAGAATTATGTAGCAAATCTGATGTGTAGTAAAGAAAAAAGCCAACTTTTCTGACTTTATTGGTGGTGTGCTGTTTAAAGTTTTCTTTAAAGCCAATATTATACCCTGTATTACCCCTGACTTGCAAAAGGTGAGGCCTCAGTCAGGGATGTGACATCCTAAAGTTTATGACTGTGAGAAACTCATCCATTCATTGCCTGGGAAATTAACTGGGACATCCTGAAACAGTATCCTATGAGGCATTTTAGCTGTGGCACTTGCTTTGGTGTTAAAACCTAAATCATCTGTATTGGTATCACTGTCTACTAGATCACTGCTGAATTATGCCATCTGCTTCTTTCATCATGAATTGGTTGACTCCTCTGTGGACTGTTCAAGTGAATGTACCTGCAGTGAGGTGTGATGAATCCCACCTGAGCTGCCAGGACTGGTGAAAGTCAGAAGGAAGGGTGAGAGCAGGATATACTAAGAGTAAAATCTTGACCTCAGTCCTCTCCCTATCTGCTTAGAAAAAGTGATACAGGCATGTGTAGGTGACATTTCCCTTAAGTAACACGAGAAGATAATTTTTAAAAGTACTTTATTTGCTGTTGTTTGTGTTGCCCATTGCCATGCTCATGTGGGACAGCAGCAAAAGTGTTGGTAGCAGCCCTTGAATACATAAAGAAAATTTTCTCCCTGGAAAATCCTCCCAGGAGCTTTCACCTGGCCCAGGGGCAGGACCATTCCAGTGCTGCTCCATGCCCAGCTCTTTCCCTGCTAACTGTTCCCAGCCCCTGATGTGATCCCAGTCAAATGCCCTCAGCAAAGTGGCTCTCAGAGGGTGGAAGGAAAAGTGATGTGACACCATGGACACATCCAGAGAAAAAATGAAAGTATTGGGCCAGGAGCAAAGAGAGAGAGAAGGTCTAATGTCTGTGAATTCCTAGGTCTCAGAACTCACCTCTCTTGCATGTTAGCAGAAATGAGAGCCTTCATCTTTCTGCCCATAAATGGGATTGGTCTGGAAAATGCACTGAAATTGTGTTAAAAATATGAGCTTTAAATTTGAAAGAGAAATATTTTCATGTTCAAACAGAGAACTGTACTTTTTTGTCTGCTTGTTTGAATTTAAAAATCAGCCTGGCAGACATCTTTCACTATTTTGAAATCTCCTTCTCATAAAAAAAAATCCATAAACCCCCTAATTAACTTTATTTCCAGGGAGTTCCCTGCAGCCTAGACCAGCAGCCAGGACTTACACATGAGGAATGCTTCAGTGCACATTGTGGTTTGTCAGTGCAAAGCAAAGTGACATCTACAAACACTGCAGGAGTTGTGTCTGGTTTCACATTGAGTTGAGCTAGAAGAGAGAATCCTCTCTTGGGCTTTGTGTTTCTGATGGGTCTGAAGCTGTTACAGATTTCAGTCCCTCAACACTGAACATTAAGGTGGAAATCAGTCCACCTCTCAATAACGTTTTTACCCCCCTTACTAGATATAGTCAGTAAATTGAAGCAGAGCTCTGTTTCTGTGTAACAAGTAGGTCTTTGCTGGCAAGATCCACTTCACCCCCAGTGTTACTCTGGGAGCCAAGCTGGCACCCCCAGCTAATGACTGGGCTGAACTCTCCCCGCAGTAACTTGAGAGCTGTGCAGCTGTGCAGGCTCACAATTTGCTCCTTGATTGTCAGTCTCCTGACAGCTTTTTTTTGGTGGAACAGTTTGAGAGGAGCGGGAAGCCCTGCTTTGGAGACATAGAAGTGTTTTCACACCTGAAGTGTAATTTCACACCTTGTGTTGCTCAGTAGATAAGTGCGTAAAATAGCACATCAAACGGGAACAGAAGAGGACAGAAATGCTGCAGACAAGAGACGGAGGCTTGTTATTTATTTCCTATCTTCAGCACACTCTGAAATAATACTCCCTTGCAGGAACCCAGGCAGAGATTACGAAGGGGTTAGCAGAGGACTTGTCTAGCCAAGAGATCTGTCACTGTCACGTGCAGAGCAAGGTGAAAACTTACACTGAGCTGGGTCTGTGGAGCGCTGGGAGCTCTGGCACCACAGCATTAGCAACCACATAACAGAGGTGAGCTAATTAATACAGGAGGCAGCAGGAGTTTAAAGAGTACATTTACAGGAACACTAAATTGAACCCTGTATCTACTAAGCATGTTTACTCCTTTTATTGACTTAAATCGTGAATAAAATTGACCTTGATTCCACCAGAAAAGTAATATGAGAATTTGGAAAAAAGACACGAAACTATCATGGGAGATCAAATCATTTCACCTTGTCTGCAGGTTTCTTTTCCCTCTCTTTCCAGACCCTTATTTTTTTGGTATCTCAAACAATAGGTCGTAGAGATGTTTTTCTAAGTAGAGTGATGGAGAGACAAGGGCAACTGAGGGAAGCCTGGGTAAGACAGCCCCAATGAAACTTAAAGGTGAGGGAGAGGAAAGGAGGGTGGAGACAACATTTGATGTGGAAATTCACAGAGATGTTCATAATTTTGGTTAGTCTGAAGTTTGTTAGCACTGGATACTCGATATCATGGTCTTTCCAAGAGGGCAGGGCTGATACATGCATCAGTTTTCTCCCCAGCTGAATATGAGAAAATCCAAGAGGTTCTTTCATCTGCTCATTCTCATCCCATGGATTTTACTAAGGATTGCAATCCAGCCTTCATCTGTTATTCACTGCAGGCTAAGCTGCTCTACTTGGAGGGACGTGGGGTGTTTTTTGACTACCTGGGTCTTTCATTTAGTCTGCCACCTGTACCAAATGTGTCATTCCCCTTTTTCTGCCTTAGACACCTACGGGAAGCTCTGCCTGCGCAACTCTGTGGGCCAGGAGATGTCTCGCTGCAAGACCTCCCTCCGCCGGGGACAGCCCAACCCCATCTACAAGGAAACTTTCATCTTCCAGGTCGCCCTCTTCCAGCTGTCCGACGTCACCCTGATGATCTCCATCTACAACAGGCGCAACATGAAGCGCAAGGAGATGATCGGCTGGATCTCCATGGGCCAGAACAGCAGCGGGGAGGAGGAGCAGAGCCACTGGCAGGAAATGAAGGAGTCGCAGGGGACACAGGTCTGCAGGTGGCACACGCTGCTGGAGTCCTAGCGGTGACCAGGGCAGGCTGCACGTCCTGGGACAAAGGGCTGGCTCACCTTGTTCTCTGTCAGCAGGAAACGGCTCTCCAGTGACAAGCACTGTGCTCTGGCAGGGCATGCAGCGTTCTCCTGCCTGCTCAGAGTCAGCAGTCATGGGTATTAAAGGTGGCAAGGCCTGGGAAGCATGCTTAGTTCTTGTCTTTCCAGCTTGTCCTGCATTTTCTACATCCAAATAATTAACCCTAGTGAAAAGCAGTGGGAAAACCTGCAAAATCCTTTCCTTGGTCGTTGTCTTGCTCATTTTGTTATAAGCTTAATCATCACAGACTGATTCTGATGTGATGCTGTTTTCTTCTGGGGTAAACTCTCCCTGCCCTCTCTCCCCTTATTTATATTAATGAAGTTTGCAAATATTCTTGCCACGCAGATAGCTCACAGAAAGGCTAACCTGCATGCAGATCACATCCTCTCCCTTTTATGATCGTGTTTCTAAGTCCTAGAAATAAGCATTTGATACCAATGTAGACTGGATGATATATTTTTCAGGCAGCATGAGAAAGCACTCTTGAATTCTCTGTCAACTTTTAAGTGCCTAGACATTACTACTGTTCTCCTGTACTCACAGTTGATGTAAGGACTAAATACTACTGGTATTTTTAATTAGACACCCTGTGCACTTGTTAGCCTGCATTGCCATAGGTTTGCACAAGAGATAACGAGCATCAGTCTTATATTGCATTACACAATGCATGTTTAGATGTTTACTTGAAGTTATGGCTTCTGTCATCACAAATACCAAAAAAAAAAGACCAGAACAAACTGCACATCCACCTTTGTGCCTGAATCACTCTTTTCTGCATTGTTTTGCCCATGTGTTTATGTGTTTTTTAGAAGTGAGGTTTGTTCAGTAAAGCATTTCTGTGAGCATTGCAGGAGAAGGCTTCAGACCCGTGGTTTCTCTGTGATTCAGCAAGGCACTGCTCAGTTTGCTGAGGGCCATTCTTTGGATGTGCTATCCTGTAATATCTTCTGGGATTATGGAAGGGGGCTGGTTTTGGCACTCTGAGCAGTAGAGCATGCCAGACCATGTCACCTAACCCGGGGAATGAGCTCTCCTGCAGGCCAGGAATAGGATCCAGGGGACCCACAGGGGCTGCTGGCCCTGCTGACCTAGCAGGAGAAAAGTGTTGTGCTTCCTGCCTCTAACTGAAAGCAATGCAAGGAGCAGCCTTGCTGGATGAGGTGATGACACTTTCACATGGTTACTTTTCAGACTTTATTGTCCTTTCCCATTTTAATCTCTTTTTCTGTCTCTGTCAGCTGAAGTCATGGAGATGATGGATAGAGGACGTGTCTTAGTCTGCTGCTTGGCTATGTGGTTGTTGTTGCAGTGCTGTGTGTGACACAAAGGAGGATGCTCATCCTCGATGGAATGTAGGCAGTGAGGTGCTGAGATCTCCAAATGCTATCAGCTGCCCAATCTCCCATTCCCCACACTCTAGGAGAGGGCTGTCATTTCTCCCTTCCTGCTGATGACAGCAAGACACAGGAAATATTTTGCTGAAGAGGTTTGTCTGTACTGAATCACTTCATGGTTTGTTTTTGTCATTTACTGAGACCTGGCACCAAATTCTGCCTCCTGCACCACAGCCATCTCCTTGCCTTCAACGGTGCTGTGCAAATCTACTAATGCAGATTTTGGCACTGGCTGTTTGACCAAAATTGGTCCTTGGTGCTGGTTTGCATCACACCCGGGCTAGACAGGCCCCGAGGGCAGTGCTGTGACACTCACACGTTGTCACCTGGTGCCACACACAGGCCCTGTCTGTCCTCGTGAGGCAGACAGAATAACCTGCATGCTGAAGGGCTTCTGGTACAGGTGATACAAGTTATTCTACAGACCTTGCTTTTGTATATTCTTATCACCTGTCTGAGCATCACTTTTCCAGGGAGACTGGTGGGTATCCTATGCAGGAGGGTTCTCCTCCACTGTCTGGATAAGCTGGCATATCTGCTGTGCACTGTTGGGGCTTTGTATCACAAGGCAAGGTGTAACCCTAGTACAGCTCATCCAACAAATACATTTTTGACTCCTAGTACAGCTCATCCAACAAATACATTTTTGACTCCACAGCCAGTGCTGCTGTATTACCAATGCAAAAAAAAAAAACCCGAACATATGAGTGGTAACCAGCGGAATAGAATTTCTTTTAATCAAACACTTTTCTTCTGGGAAAAAAAAAGTAGAGGAAACAGGCCAATTCAAAAGGTGCACTTGCTGATTCCAGTTGTTTTCCAGTCATTCCACCTTTTTCTCCCGAACTGCTTAAAATGTGTATGCAAGTGTTTATAATTAATTTTATTACCTGGAATGTGTGTGTATAATAAACGTACTCAGATTCTCTTCAGAACTTCTTGAACCTCAAAGTCTTTCTTGTGCTTCATGATTAGCTAAGGGAAAAATCTAAGCTGATAATATGTTTCAGCAGTGAACTGGAGATAACCCAGATTTATAACAGTATGATTAAAAAAACTATTGAAAAAGATAATTTTAAAAAACAATGAAGCAAACTGATTTTGGACTTCCGTGCTGTTTTCACATTAAGATTTTTTCTGAAGATATGGCATTAAGGGAATTGAATTTTAATATATAATTTCAGTAGAGAGCATTTGGAGTTGGAGGAAAGCAAGTGAAAACAGCTTACTTACAGTAAGTTAATATCTAAGCACATGTTAAAACTTTGCTGTCCAAGGGAAGCAGGTGGTTGCGTCCTTGCTGCAACATTTTCACCTGATATTTTACCAGAAAATTTTGGAGGGAGGGGGCAAGGGATGCAGCAAGGGGACCACTGGGTTTTTGGAGCTCTGCCAAAGCTGCTGGCACATCCATGCCTTGAGAAGTGCATTTGTGTGTTTTTTTATGTTCCTGCTGAGGCAATGGAGAAATTTAGGAATCTTGAGATTAATAAGGTGCTGGGAGTGCTCGTGCTTGTTAGCTGTATTTTGGTTTTTTGTTGCTTTTGGGGTTTATTTTTCCTTCCATTTTTGACTGTCTGAAATGAAGGCTTTGCAGCAGCTCTGGCATATTCCAAAGCTCCTGTAATTCTTCCCATTGACAGATTGAATTAGTCATTATTGATATAGGCTGGGCTTGTGCTCATGGTCTTTCTTCTGTAAACACTACTGCCCTTTCAGTCACTGCTTTAACCCCTTGTTTCCTTTGGAAGTGGCTGGCAAGGCTGACTTTCCAGGAAGTTTTCCATTCCTTGGGAATCTTGACTCTCACTTGGCTCGCAGATCTGGTAGACCCTGTGCTCCACTGACCTTCCTCCATGTAGATGCTGAAGCTCTCTGCTTCTGTGGGGTTCCCAGTGGGGAGAGGAGCTGTGGGAGAGACATGGGGAGTTCAGGAAGTAGGATAGGAATGGCTGACCTGGTTCTGGAATGCTTGGGTGCTTGCAGGACCAGTTTATGGATGTTTCCTGATGCATTCGTGTTTTCTATGATAATTCATTCCCATTTGACACCACTGTTCATAATAACTTTATAGTTAATTTGAATTTTCTTATCTCAAAAAAAAAAAAAAAAAAAAAAGCCTGAAAACCCACAAAACCATTGTGTGGAAAGGAAATAACTGCACTGGCATAGGCCCAGAATATTATGGGCAAGTGCCCTGGATACGTCTCTGTATCTTGAACAGCATTGTTCAGCTGGTTGCAGTTTGTTCTTTCCTTGTCCTCTCTCTGGCCACCATGCTCCTGTTGTGCCAAGCTCTCTGCTGTTATTTTATTTTTCCCTTTTAATGTTTATCAACAGCAGAACAGAATGATCTCACCGTGTTTATGTTCCCCATAATAATGGTGATCTTCGAGTGATGCCCACAGCAATGAGTTCCTCTTTTAGCCCACTGAGCTGCAGCAATCGCTGGCTGAAGTGCCCATTTGCAAAGGCTTTATCTGGATGATCTTCTACATCCTTTGATTTGTTTGGGTTTCCTTTTTACCAGTGTCTTTAATTAGCTGGACCCTGCTGTGGCCTGCTCGTTCCTGTTGCTCTGCCTTGTCTGCCTTTCCCTTCAGGGGCCGTGTGGGTTGTGCAGCTCCTGGGGTACATGGACAATACTTGGGTGTATTTTTAGCAGCTGCAGATCCTGAGGAGTTATTTGGTGCTTTACATAGCTGACTGATCTTCAGTCATGAGCGTCGTTAGATGTTCCTGGATGCACAGATCCAAAGGCTGCCAGCTGCTATTGATCATTTTCCCAGCACAAAGCCGAGGGTGGCAGCTTGGCAGAGGAGCAGGCGTTTGCTCTGGTGGCAGTTCATTTTCCCCTTCAGCTGGAGCTGGCCATGACCTTGGAGCTGGCGTGCCTGCAGAGCTTGCTTTCCGCTCCCATATTTATCATCATCTTTAATCTGTGTGATCACAGCACTTCATCTCTCTGCCTCTCCGCTGCCTTCTGCCCTTCAGCACAAAAGGTGGACAGAAAGGCTGAGCAAAGAATATGGCCTTCTCCATCACATTATCCCCAGGCTCGAGGGAAGGTGACTCCTAGAGGGGTCATCTTAAAGTTGTGATGCTCCTGATCAAGACGTTGTCTCCCTGCTCCCTGGTCCACTTGTGGAGTTTGCAGCTTGTTTGCTAGACTGTGACACTTTAATATTTACAAAGTAGTGACACATCAGTGTGGACCAAGATAATGACAGAAGAGACAACCTGTTCTGTGTTTGCTTTCTCCTTTTTCTCATGGGCATTGTGTTCTGTAGAAGGATAACAGCCTGAAGGAATCAGTATGCAGGAACATCCACTTTCCATTTAAAATGTGCTAAGTGTGATGTCTGCAGCTATGGTTTGAGGGGAAAAAACAAAGCACCCAGGGTTTGTGGAATAGCTCACACTTTGAATGAGGCAGGTTTTTCCCTTCAGCATTCGATACCCCAGCAAATACGTTCGCATATCCCAGGAAGCGGTGCTGGCTCAGAGCTCATCTGCTTCTGTGATACAAACAGCCAGAAGCTGACAGATCCTAGAGCTTGGAAAGACATCCAAGATAATTCCACATAGCTGGTTTGGGTGTTTATTTGGGATCTGGTGCAGATTTAACAAGCTGTCATGCAAGAAGTGAAAACCCCAAGCAGTGGTGGGAAAGTGGTGGGGAGGGCAGGAGAGAGGCATGAGGGGAAGGCTCTGGGAGGGTTCGTGCTGCTGTGGAGCTGGGAGTTTGCTCACTCTCTACTCCAGAAAGCAGCACAGCCAGGCTGCAGTGGCATCAAGCTTGAGCTGAAACCCAGTTTCTCTGCATGATTCTTGGGCTCCAGAGCTGCTGTAGGCATACAGCTTTTTTTTCCAGTGCAGAGTGAGCTTGTGTCTTCCTGCAGCCTACGCTGTGGGCCCTAAGAAATGAATGTGTAAATATTTTGTCTCTCACAGCAGCCCAAGGTCATCTTTCTGGAACAGCAAACAGGCACAGAATCCAAAGAAGATCAGTCTGTCATATGAGTAAGGTTAGCATCTGCACTTACAAATGACAAAGGCTATTAATCCTCATGCTGTAATCCCCAAGCTGTTTGCCAGCTGGCAGCAGGAAGATGCTCCTGCTCAACCCACACAGCTATCCATGTTTTTTCACCTTTATAAAGCAGATATAGGTCAATACTGTAGCCTGAACAAAGAACTTGGTAGATACCATTCATCTCCTTTGGCATTACAATCCCTCTCCTCTCCACACAAACCATCTGTACAAATGAAGGGGGAAGAGGAGAACTCTGGACTGGGATCTGCCCATGCTGCTCCCCAACAGAAGGCTGAAGGTGAGATTCCTTCCCTCCCCACTGCTACTGAGTTTGTCCTGGGAGGATGAATTTTGAGATCTTGTTTCAAAGCTGAGCAGCCTGAGCAAAGCTCTGTCACTAGACAGGTCTTTATACCCAGAGCAGGGAAAACCTAATGGGTGCAGAAGGTAGACAAAATTCCAGTGATGTGACTTTTTTCATCCTAATTTGGGAACCTGTGTAAGATTTGGGTATTGCCCATTACAGGAACATAAAACCCTGAATCCTCTGAGGTACCACTGATGGAGCAGAGGGAAGACTTCTGCTTGGCAGGGATGCAGGTAGGCTGTGATAGTCTATATGACCTCACACACCAAAAACCTGCACAGTCACCGGGTTGCATCCAGGGAGCATTAGGCAGCTGGGGTTGGAAAAAGCTGGAGAAGAAGCACAAAAGCCAGAGGGGAGCTGTGAAACTCCATTCAGACCCGTTACTTGCTCGTCTCTCAAGGAAATTGGAAAGCAAATTTTTGGGCTTTGACAGAAATCACAGCTGCTTGGGCAGCTGCAGGTGTGAGGAACAAAGGTTGTTTCCTCCTGGCTTTTGCATTTCCTCTGGCTGTAGTGGGGGACAGCAAATAGACACAAATACTCTGGAGGTGTCTGTCCCCTGTAGCGTCATTCCCAGCGTGGGCAGATCTTACTGAGTAACAAGAGACAAGAAGCTGATATTGGCCATGGGTGAGGAATCAGGATTCAGGAATCAGACAAAAGATGGATTCTTCCTGAGCCCCACAACCATTAATTAGCTGTGACCTCAAGGAAAGGCATTTCATTGTGCCAAATACTTCTCTCTCCCTTCATTTCTCAAGCTTAGGTTAACACTACAAATTTCTCTCTTCATTAGCAACTAGAAAAAAAAAAAATAATTTTGCCAGCTTTCCCCATCCCTGTTGTGTCTCGTTAACACTTTCCAGGTGTTTTTCGTTCATTCTGTCTCCATCTCTGCATCTCCCATCCTCTCATTAATATCTACAGAGGTCTGGTCCAAGACAGGTTGGTGCCTGGTAGCAATATTTAAAGTTCATGGTGCTCAGGATAAAACCTATCCTCCGATCTCTTGCTGTCACTACGTGGCACCTCAAGCACAAGTTTTCCAATCAAACTGGTACCACTTCTCTCCTGTGTTCCTCTGCTGGCACTGCCCTGGTTTGTGTCTTGCTGGGCTGTATTCTCAGCTGTAACTTCATTGACTTTCTCCCAGCAGAGAGCTTTGTTTGTCAAGAAGAGTAAATGAAGTAATCATTTGGTAGACTTAGCATTTAAATACCGCGTGACATTTATGTGTGTGTATATATAAAAGTGTTTTTTATGGCAGAGTGCCGCGGGACATTTGCATGAAGCACATCTCAATGTGTATTTGACTGTTGATTTAAATATACGGTATGTAATAAGTTATTTTTAGTGTGTATTGACTCCTTTCTATATTGGAACAATATACCATCTCTGGCAGGCTTTTGTTGCCTCACTGTTGTGGGCACAGCTGGGCACAGTAGAGGCTGAGGTGTGTGTCCATCTCCCCTGTGGTATGGGAGTGTCCCCTCCAGCAGCTTTGTGGGTGGGCAGACATTGCTCCCAGGGTGTGTTCCCACAGGACACTGCTGTAAGCCTCCTACTGCACCTCCCTCCTGGTGTTTAGGGGAATAATCTGCCTTTAATCTTTCTCCTTTCTCTGCTGTCATCTCCCCAGCACAGACTGCAGAGAGCTGGTTGGTATTTGCAGTGATTCAGCCCCGTGGCTGAGGGTGCACCAGGAGGAATGGAGATCTCAGCTCCCCTTTCCCAGCCTGAGACCACAGAATCACAGAATGGTTTGGGTTGGAAGGGGCCTTAAAGGCACACTCATTCCAACCCTCTGCCATGGACAGGGACACCACCCACTAAACCAGGTTGCTCCAAGCCCCATCCAACCTGGCCTTGAACATTTCCAGGGATGAGCATCCACAGCTTCTCTGGACAAGCACAGAATTTATCTATAACTTGTTTACTTTAAAAAAAAAAAAAAAGCCAATACAAACAAATTAATAAAAATGTCAGGTCCCTAACTTCTGTTTGTGCAATAGCAAGGCTTCTAGAGCTTGCATTTGTTGTTGAATTATTTTTATGGTAAATAAATCTATAAAGGGAGAACAGTTCATACCGTGAAGGTTGTAGGAAGCAAATTTATATGTCCTTTTCACTTTTGTAAAGTTCCAAGATTTGCACTGAAAATTGTACCTTCAATGTAGTTAATAAATGGCTGGTACTGACTGGTGAGGCCACTGGGATGGTGTGAGCATTGCTTCACTTGATGGGTGATTGAAAGAGATGTGTGGAGTGCAAAACCGTGACAAAAAGATGAAAAATACAAAGAAGAGATGTTTGGATATTCAACTGGAAGACTGCTATGGGTTTTTTCTTAGCTTTTCATGTAGTTGACAATGAAACATTTTTATTCTACTTAAGTGCTAACGTGCATGATCATACAATATATTGCATCTTGCTAATTATATGCTGCGTTAGGAATACTAATGTCTAGATGATATCTGACTGGAGAAAAAAATCAGCTTCTCCAGAATTCTGAGCTGAAATTGCCCCTGCACACACACAGACATCCACACCTTAGAAACAGTCTTATTTTGTTATGGAGAATGCTGCTGTTACAGGTTTTAATCAATAAAATAGAAGCAGATGGCTCATGTAGACATGCAAACCTGACGTAGCCTCCTTTTTGTTCGCACTGTGGCAGAACAGAGTGAATATGCATCCAGGAGAGGTGGATGTGTGCTGTTCAGAACAGGGATGCAGGTGCCTGGTGCATAATGCAGAACTGGGAGGAATGGGGAATGTCTGCCCCCATCCACACGGACACAGGGGCCCTGTGGCAGCAGGGGACTGAAGAGGTTCCCATGCCTCACCACATCTCTGCTTCCCCCTGCATAGAGCCTTCCAGCCAACTCTGTGTGGGGAGGCAAAAGTGCTGGCTATGCCTTTGGTGTCTGCTCTTCCCCACTCTACCATCCATGCCTTGCAGAAGTTGGGGAGAAGCCACTCCTGCCCCCTCTGGGGTGGTCCCCCAGCCACAGCTTTTCTCTTATCTACCAATGACACATTGGCATCTGCAAATGCAGGTCAGTGACACCTGTCCGTGCCTTGCTGACATCCTGGCTGTGTGTGTGGGACACAGAGGGATGTCCCCATAGCAGTTGGGTTGGCCATGTGGTGGAAACAAAGGTAAGAGCTCAAATGATGAGCTGGAGAGCTGAAATTGGGCTGACACGAGGCCAGGCACAAGGGGTATGTCTGTGTCTGGGGGCTTGCATCTACCTTTGGTCATGATGTATTTGTGAGTGGTTTACTTCTGGCAGGTTACAGTTGTAATGCATGCCTACATGAGGAGAGAGAAAGAAGCTAAAAAAAATTTCCAATTTGGTGACTTTGAACCGGGGTTAGTTTGTTCTTCTCAGAATAGCAGTGCCATATTTGAGGGAGACATGAGCAACCACGATTTCTGCAGCCCTGCTGGCACCCACAGGGTTGGCTTTCCAGGACCAGCCCAGAAATAGAGTTTCCTTTTCTGGCAACAGTTGGTAGCTTCAGTGCCTGGAAACCTCAGCAAAGGCAGTTGGTATGAGACATGTCTGAGGACACAGAAAACCCAGCCCTTCAGAGCCCTTCATCTGAAAGACAGCGGGGAAATGGGCTATGTTCAGAGCCTCAGAGAGAAACTAGGGAGTTTGGAGAAACTCACCCTCCTTGGTGTAAACTGAGGATGAAATAAGTGCTTTGCTGAGGACTGATGTTCATGGGTGACCAGGCTCAGCTGAGAGGGCTGAGGAGGGCGGCAGGGTGGGCTTTGGATTGCAGCCAGTCCCCCAGCAGCTTCTCCAGGCACAGAGAGGGATTTTCAGAACCAGGCACTGTCTGCAACTTGTTCAGGGGTTTGGGAGCTCAGTTGGGTGCTGCTGCTGAGGTGGTGGCATGGTCTGAGTCTGTACCAGGACAGTGCTCTCCTGGGCTGGTTATTCATAATGCTCCTTCACCCCATGCATTTTCTGAAAACCACCTAAAACTCTTCCTGCCCAATCAACCAGCTTCAATTCTCCCACCTCACCCCACTCCTCCCAAGCAAATCCAGCATCAAAGGGTGCCAGGGATTACTCTGGAGGACATGGGCACTGCTGGGGACACCACACTTGTGTTGCTGTTCCGATAGCCTCACCCTGTCCTTGTGGGAGTGTCCTCAATCTCAGGTGGTTTTCTCAGGCTGATGCCCAGTGCAGGGCTAACCAGCATGGGGTTTTGTTTTACTCCTCCAGGCAGACTTGCCTGTGTCCCCGTGCAGGCTTGGCACACGCCACGGTGAAGCTGCTGGCACGGAATGCAGAGAGAGGGGACAGGGCCATGTGTCTTGGTGCCAGCACTTGGTCAGCTTGGCCTAAATGAGGCTGCCCATAAATTTGGTAGTAAAACCTCAGGTTTTCCATGTGCTTGGTGTGCAACACCACCACGCAAATGGAATGGGCTTAGCACTCCTCTTGCTGCTCCTGCTGGGACACCGCTGCTCAGCACGAGCACGTGTGGGTCCCGCTGGGCTGTGCTATGTTTTATCGCTCTGATTATCCTGTTCTTCCTCCAGCTGCATTTTAATTCCTCAGAATGACTTCATCCCCTGGCAAAGCACCAAGTACTGTTTTGTCAAGACATCCTTTTTTTTTTTTATCCTAATTTTGACCAGTTGGAAAAGTCACATTTTTAATGTCAGGAAACTAAGTTTTGAATTTCAGCAAGAGAGTGATATCATTTTTCACGAGAGGGTGAAAGCATTCCCACTTCTCAATCAGCTCAGTGGAGGCTAAAGCTGAGCTGTCTGCCATCTGTCTCCTCGCCAGTCTCTCTTCCACCACCATCACTTTTTAACAGGTTGGCCAATTTCAATCACATTTGAGAGGAGGGTAGCTGTCTCAAAGACAGTTATGCTTCTACAGATTTTGTCAGCTGGCAGAGGATCATTTGCAGAGAAGCAGAAAAAGTAGGTTTGATGGCCAAGGGCTGGTGAGCTGGTCCATCATGACAGTGTGAAGCTCCAGCATGTGCTGCCTCTGGTGCTGTCTCTGGTTGAGCTGGGGGTGTCCAAGGGGACGTGGTGGAATTTGGTTGAAAGTGGTGGGGAGGATGGAGGTAGTAAAGAGCTCAAATATGTAGGAAAATGAACTTCATTTGTTCTGCTCTTCCTCAGCTTGTTTCAGAAGGTTTTTAAAAGTATTTTTTAAATGTAAAAATATAAAAGAGAAAAAATTTTAAACTTAAAAAATTAAAAACACCAACAATTTTCTTGTACAACGAGTTGAAAAAGAGAGGAGAAAAATAGAGTTCTAGTACAGGAAGAGCAGAAAGAGAAAGAGATGGTTTTTAAAATGAAATGCAAAAGCTGCATTTTAGATAGAGACAGGATTAGCCTCCCAAGGCATCTGGTCCCTCTGAGGCTGGCCAACCTTTGGGAGGCATGAACAGGGTCCAGAAACTGGAGCTACTCATCTTCATTTGCTGTGACAAGCCAAAGGCTGGGAAAGCTTTAGAGGGTCTGTGTCTGCTGGAGGCAGCTGAGCGGGCCAGGCCAGGGATAAAATGTGTCCCAGGATGTAGCTCCTCACATCTGAAACTTCTCAGGTACAAATGCTGAACATTTTGGGTACATTTTATCTTTTGAAAATACCTTCTGCATGCTGTGTTTAGAAATGCAGCACCTGCTTATGTATATGCTGCCTGGGAGGGCTGGTGCTTTTATACACATATCTTTTGAATATTTGGTGCCTGAATTCTAAAGGGCACATAAATTTAATTCATTTTTCTATAACACTTGACTTGAGGAGACATAACTGCTTTGAAAAGAAAGAACTGATTTTTTTTTTCTAATTCTGTGAGACAGTTAAAGTGAATGCTAATGTTCTGGGGTTTTATATTCCCAATTGCTTTAAACCATTTAAAAACATATATTTGTTATAGCACTGAATATGTCAGGCAATCCTGCTTTCAACAGACTAAAATAAAAGAAAAAGGCTGCTCTTCTATTGTCTGCCTGTCCGGGTTTTATCTGGTGCATTCAAAACCTTATCTTCTGCAGTAATATCCCTGTCAACAGAGACTTTGGTCCCAGGTCATGGGTCTGTTTAATTTCCGTTGCATTAAAACCTTGTGAGAGTCAGCTGGGCAGTGATTCCTGACCAGGCATCCCTGGCAGAGGGGAAAACTCCTCTTCAGACAAGGAGGGGAGGTGATCTCTCCTGCTTCCATGGTTTGAGGAAGGGGATGGGATGGGATGGGGTGAAATGGAGCATCTGCTGTTCATCTTGATGGAGGTCCCTTTCAGCCAGCAGAACAGTGCTGGTTTATCCTGGCAGGGGATCTGTTTCCCTACACTCTCTGCCCCCTCGGAAAGTGGACAGAGGAAAGCAGCTACACTTGGATTGTGGAGGAATCTCCTGAGCTGATCAGGGGATGGAAATCTTGCATCCAGCTGAGGAAACATAGCTGACCTTTGGGCTGTAAATTATTGCCTGCTAATAAGTCCTGCATGTGTGCTGACAGGAGAGGGGAAGATGTGTCTTTGCAGTGAAAATTGTGTTGAATGCTAAAAAAATACAGCGAATTACACAAAGATTGGAGTAAGTGAGGCTGTCGTTCATTCAGCTCTTAGGCATGGAGTAGGTGCTTCTGTGTCTTCCTTTTCTATCTCTGCTTAGAGGAGTGATATTACTGAATTAATTACGACACCTTTGTGAAGAGCTGAAGAATCGCTCAAGTCCTCTATTCAGTGGCAGAGAAATGTCAGATTCATCTCACAGTAAATTTAAAATTACACCAACCTGAACTACTGCTACTGGCAGCATAATAATAAGGCAGGTAATCAAAATCAATTAAATTCCAGTGCCTTCCTATTGTCCTAGAAAACTCAAATTTGAAATTAGTTGGGGTTCATTTAACTTCTCAGTAAAAGAGGCAGAGCTTCAGAGATAATTTGAAGTAAGTATATGGCTGTGAGTGATCTTTCCTCAGACTGCAAAGACCAGGGGAGCTGTGTGTGTGTCTGTGTGCACATGTTCATGCAGACTGAGCACCAAATGCAGCCAGGTGCTCCAAGTCAAGGGGGTAACTGGTCTGAGGCTGCTGCAATGATGAGTGTGAGTTGGGACTCAGGCCTGCTGAGACTCATTTTGTTAAAATTTGGGATCCAGGTGAATGTCGATTGCAGTGTGCCTCCATCTCCACTGTCTAAGAGGGAGGAGGACTAAGCCTGGTGCAGAATTCTCTGCAGGACTTTCATGGAGGAACCACAGGGAGGGGAACTCCACATGTCCTAGCAGCAGTGACATCACCAGATAAAATATGCACTGGACACCCCATCTTGCAGACCACAAGAGAACAGGAAATTGCTCAGGAGCTTCCAATGCTGTCAAAATGAATATGGTCCCGTAGCAGCTTGCCTTGTTTTTGGCACTGTCTGAGCCTTTGAGTCACCTTTAGTAGTAGCATTTGAGATGGCAGGAGTTGTTTTGAAAGTGTTCAAGGCCAGGCTGGACAGGGCTTTGAGCAACATGGTGTAGTGGGAGGTGTCCTTGCCCATGGCAGGGAGGTTGGAACAAGATGATCCAACCTCCAACCCAAACCATTCTGAGGTTCTATGGGCTGGATTGAGTGACTGCTTGGATGGGGAGGCTGTGGCAGGAGCAGCGGTGTTGTCCATGGTAGTTGTGTGGAAATAGACACAACTGGGAGGCACAGAAAAACATTTTTTTTGCCTAAAGAGGTCTTTTCTGTGACAAAAGTCCTGATCAAAGCCCAGGGTTGGTGCTGGGGCTGATCTAAGCCAGTGTGGTACCAGTAACTTCACTGCAGCCACTGGCACCAATCTGGCTGTCCAGAAAAACTCATCTTGTACAAGTCCTTTTCACGCTGGGAGTGACACACTTCTTCCAGGGAAGCTCCCTACTCATAGCAGCTCTCCTATCTGCCAGGATAGAGTTAGACATTCAGGGGAAGAGATTTCCCCCCTTTCTGCACAGTGCATTACACAGGTAAGATTTTACTTACTCCTTTTAAACTTTTTCTGGCCCTTTCTGGCTTGACCCTCAGTATGAGGGTAGGCTGAGCCTGGTATCCCACTTATTGCTGTGAGGAGGGTGCTCAGCAGTAAAATTCTGCTGTCTAGTTGAGATGCAGGAGTTGTCCTACCCCACAGTGATCTGCTCTTTATTTGGGAGGAGGTTTAGGTTGTTTTGCTGTGCAGCTTTTATTCCTGCAGCAATCCATTCTGCCCATGGGATTGCAGAGTGCTGCGGTGCCTCTTTGGGATCACGGGTGTTTGTGCCAGCCTGGGACCCAGGGCACCGTGGTGGAACACCCCAAAATCTCGGGGGAAAAACAGAGTGCCAGGATCTGATGGTGGGCATGGAGAAAGAAGGGAGCAACAAAACTCGGGGGGCAAGAGGAACACGACGCAGTGAGAGAGCAGAAGAGCAGGACTGAATTGGACTCCTCTCCCTCCAGCCTTTCCAGGCACTGGGTTGTGTTTCTCCCAGTCTTGCCCTGAAGCGAGCAGAGCTCTCGCCTCTCTCAGTGCTGCAGCGGGCACCCGGCACCTCC
>VZRZ01001923.1:495078-554915 GCA_013398175.1 Climacteris rufus | reverse complement strand
CATCCCCCCCTTCCTCCTCCCTCCTTCCCCGCGGCCTCGAATCGCGCCAGTGATGGAGAGAGCGTCACCGTCTCCTAGCAGCGCTCCTAGCAACGCTCCTAGCAACCGGGCAACATCTGCTCCCGCTGGACCAATCCGCGCGGGGAACATCTGGGCACCCACCTCCGCGGGCTGCGGCCGGGAGGTGATGCGCTCCTCAGTGGCTGCAGGGACCCGCAGGAGCTGCCAGCACCGCCACCAGCACCGCCAGCACCGCCAGCACCGCCGGCACCTCCTCCAGGAGCAGCGAGGGAAGGACGGAGCAGCTCTCCCGCTGGAGCCGGGGCTCGCTGGGTGAGTGCCACGGAGCCGGCCGGGGACAGCGAGCTGTGGGCTTGTCCGTGGCAGGGAGGTGCTGTGGGGCTTTGCTGGTGGGATCTGCTCCAAGGGGTTTAGCAGGTGGCTGTTGGCGTGGAGTAAGTTTGGTGTTTGTTTGGGAGCTCTCGTGGCTTTGCTGCAGCGCGGGAGAGGGAAGAGCTGAGAGGGAGGCTGCGGGCGTCCCACAGCTCTACGGGCAGAGGTGCTGCTGCTCTGCCGGACTCTACCAAAGGTCATTTCCATCAGAGTCCGCTTTTTACGGTCAGGGCTGAACTCTGAAAAGTAACCATAGCTCCTCTTTCATTGCCTGCTAATGCTGTCATCCTCTGGGATGACACAACTGTCTAAATATAGTTGTCTTATAGCTGCGAGTACGCACACACACAAGCTCTCTTCTCCTTCCTCTCTTGCAGGATTTAGACATGTCTAATGTCATTAATGTACATAAAAAGTGTGAGTGTCTCTGGCACACACAAGTAAAAGTGCACATGCGACTGTGATGGTTTTCCCCCCCTGAGAGTGAAAGATAATCTTACTACGGCATGCCAAATACTTCACCCCGAAGGCATCAGCCTGGAAACTGTACTGTATATCAGGCAGACACTGAAACGTGCACCCTGCTAAAGAGGAATGGGAACCTGACTTTCCCCAGACCTGTACTGCTCTGCAGGCAGTACGAGTGTGTGTGATAGGAAATTAATGCTACTACTCAAAATAATGGCACGGTTTTAATAGTAGCCCTTTAGCTTTCCTCTGAGGTTGACAAGAATTAATGGAGAAAATAATGTGCCATTTTAAGAGGTGGTTGGGGCAGAATTAATGTTCTAGCTCTGGAAACATCCAGATATTTAGAGGAGCAAGCTGTATTTTTGCAGCAGTTGCTCTAAGAGGATTATAGTTACACCACTGAGAGACTGAACTGTTTTTTTCTTAATGTTTTCTTCTACTTTTCCAATGTGTGAAAGGAATTCCAGGAAGCAAGGTCAAAGTCAGAGAATCGAGTGTAACATCAGAACTCTTATTTATCCCTGTTCCTAAGCCCTGTGGGGATGCTGAAATAGCACTTTCTTCTCCCGCGGTCCAGCTGCTTGCCGTGTTTGTCCTGATTTTGCCACCTGAGCCATGTGTGTTTCTCCTTGATCCGCCACGGCAGGTGACCGTTCAGCAGTGCCGTGCTGCCAGAAATGCTCGCTGAGCCCGTGCGAGGGGGAAATCTTACCGGGACTGCTGAGATTATCCCAGAAAGACCCTTTGCAGATTGACTCCGCATCCTCAGGTAACTAACAAGTTTGCAAACTTCAGCTGGTTGGGCTGAGCGAGGGAATTTACTGGGATTAATGGCGAAAGGGGGTGAAGCTGGAACGATTATTTTATTTTATTTTATTGATAAAAGCAGTGGGACTATAAAAGAGCGAGACAGGAATGGCCACTCAGCCATTAAGCGTCATGCCTTCCTGCTCTCATGAGAGCTATTCAGATGCTTGTGCCTTGTACACATGTGTGCCCAGGGAGATTCTGCAATTAGGGAGATCTGCAAAGCAATCAGCAAGCTAAAAGGCAGTTTTAAAGTGCCAAGCAAGCAGACAAGAGTACAGCTGGGGGTCCCCACCTTCCTGTGAGTCGATGAAAGGGGGTTTGCTATGCCTGAGCGAGGGATGAGGCTCGATACGCTGGAAGGGCTGCGATCGATTGGCAGCCGTGTGAAATCCTGGGGCTGGCATGTGTTTTCAATCCACATGTTTATCTGCCTGTGGTCTGGTATCTTTGCATTATCATCTGGGAATCCCACAGTGGGACCAGCTGCTTGCGCTGCCCCTGAAGAGGAGAAAAGCAGCAGCAGAGCATGTGAAATCAGAGGCAGGTTTCAGCTGAGCACCCTCTAATTTCCAGTGCCGAAGGTTACAGACGGGGTGTTTGTCACCGCAGTTTGACAGCAGTCGCAAGGACACGATGATGGGTCCTGCCATGTCAAAGTCACGTCTGCCGCCGGTAATAAAGGCCAATTTCTGTGTGCTCAGAAGCCTCAGGGTTTGTGTTTGTGCACGCAAGGGATGCTCAGCGATGGTCTCTGTCTCAGGCAGCCTTAGCTCGCATATTGATCACTCTGCTTTACGCTGCCATAGGAGCCCTGCAGGGCACCGGCACATTTGAGTCACCACCTCGGTGCGCAGCGGCGGCGGGGCTGGCTCGGCCAGCCGGCTCTGTGCTCACCCCCTGCAGACGTCTGCATCAACAACCGAGCAGTATCGACTCGGAGAAGCCCTTTCACTGCAGCATTGAGCAGGCAGGGATGAGTTGTCTTCCCGAGGAAAGGTAGGGGAGGTTGGAGCACAGGCAGGTGTGGGGATGCTGCTCCCAAGGACTCACACACACATTCTGAGACAGAGCTGCTGTGCGGACCCGGGGCTTGCAGATCTCTCTCGGTTATCTGAGATGCAAAAGCACAAGATTAGGTGGTTTTTTTTTTTGTTCTCCTGGCTGTTCAGTCATTTGTTGAAGCCCTTCTTAGCTCCTGTCTCGGCTAGGCTGCAGCCCTGTGGAAATCGCCTGGCGTTAATTCAGGCTGAAGAGGGGTTCCTGTCACTGGGGCGATGCAGGGGCACAGGTGAAGTGATTTTGTTGCAATTTGCAGTTCAGATGGGAAGTTGCCATGTTGTAAATCTATTTCCCGTCCAATTTAGATAAGATCACCCCCTGTCCAAACACGCCTAATAACTCTGTGAGTACCATGCCATAGAGCACCATAATTATTCCTGGAGAAACAAACAGGAACGGACACATTTTGCTCTTTTGAAAGTACAATTAAAGCCCTTGCGAAGCTGCCTTTGAGAGACACAAGCTTGAGACGGAGGCGTTTATTCCCTCACTGCCGCGCGTGGGATTTATATCCCGAACTTCCATTAGCGCTAATGGCAGCTCCAGCCGCCGTGCCCCGATGTGCTGCGCATTCCGAGCAGGCACCGGCGGCTGTAAACACCGGGCAGCGGCAGCACCGCCCGCTCCTGCAAATGGTACCGAGCCCTTGGGGAGCAGCAGAGGGCTTGCGGCTGAGCGCTGCCGGGATGCTCGATGCGCTTTCCCGACGCTCGTCCAGGCTGGAAGGACAAAGCTCAGGCTCAGGACTCGGCGCTGCGCTGGTTCGTCCCCGTGGGGAGATTTGGCCCCGTGCCTTGACTTGTGGTGTAGCGCTGAAAAAAACGTAATGTGATTAAGATGTATCTGTCTCCGAGCTTGAGTGAGGCAGAGGCAGTGACTCATACCACCTTGCTGTAGCTGTCAAAACACTTGGCTCGCGAGAATAGCCTTCTACACAAAAAGCACTGATTCAATATGTTTATATTTAAATAAAACGCTAAGGGTCTGATTCACTGCGGCATTACTACAGCCTGGGATGGCTGTAGCCCCAGCCAAGCAGCTCCCAGGCACGCACAGAGCCATCGAGTGCTGACTTCCAATAAGTGTTAGAGAAAGGCTTGGTCCTAGTGAGCCTCCTGCACGGAGAGGGGCCCCTCGAAGGCTTTAGCATCATGGCTGGTGCTGAGGGCACCGTGCAAGGGCACAGTCCATCCTCCCATCCCCCTGCACCTGCAGACAGAGGTGTGGGCACCACCAGCAGCCACAAAAGATGACAGTGATGAGATGGGTGGTGGTGCGATGGCAGCTACACCCAGCACAGGAGGACACCCCGAGCTTCTATGGAGCAGCCCTGGGATGGGACTTGAGTGCCTTCAACTCACTTTCTCACCCTGTAGCTGCAGCTGTGCAGGCAGCACCCCTTCCCCCCCCAGGCAGCTGAGCCACCTGTGACAGCCCATGGGAGCTGCTGAGCTGGGGAAGTGGGTGCCCCAAGCTCTGCAGATTTGGAACTGCTGGGATTTGCTAACAGATGGTGTGGTGTTGAGCAGCTTGGGGCTACTTTGCTCCTAGAGTGTAGTCTTTCATTTAAAACTGGAAACATATTTAAAGCCATACTTACAGACTAGGGTTTCTCTTGGTGCTTGCTTGGTTGCTGTTTCACTTCCTTGCTTCTAAACTAAGTTATGTGAGGGGTTGTTACAACTTTGATGCTTTAGCTGATGTACAGTCTTCAGGAATTTAAATACAGCCAACCAGTCTGCACCCAAGGAAGGGTACGTCCCAGGCTGGTGCTGACCATAACCCCAGAAAGGGGGTGCCAGTTGGATAATAGTGAATCCAGTGCCAAGATGGTCATGTGTGTCCCTCAGCGAAATACAATTTTTCTGTCTGCTCCTGGCAGCCAGCAGCAGCCCCAAGCCCAGAGCATGTGCTAAAACACAGCCCTTCTTCCCTCCCAGCCACAGGCTGCCATTGCTCCTTCCCTTGTCCCTCTCCCTGCTGTTTGCTGATGTCTCCAAGACCACCTGTGCTAGGGGATGCTGAATTCACACTGTCAGCCTCCATCTGTGGGGCAGGGAGGGGGATTCCTGTGGCCTGGAGCAGGAAAGGAGAGTTTTGCACAGGGCAGGTGGAGCTGCAGAACTGAGCTGAGACACTCTGCACGCTGTGGTTGTCTGTGCTGCCCCTGCACTCAGTGTGATTTTCTGCTTCCACTGCACACAGGCAGTGATAGAGCTGTGCTTCCAGCCTTTTCCCTGAAAAGCACTAGGGAGCAAGTTTTAGCATTTAGAGGCTTGGTTTAAGGAAAAGGATCTTCCTGTGTGCTGGGTTTGGCTCCTTTCCCAGCCCAGGGTGGCTACAGGAATGTCACTTCATCTGTCTGTACCTTTGTCTTCTTCAGAGTAGTGTGAGGAAAGCTGTAATGTTCTCCCATCCCATGGCACTGGGAGATAAATGCATTTGTTGTTGTGCTCAGATAACACAGCAGTGGGGTTTCCACCTAGGAGAACCTAATATCAGAGTAATTAAATATCCAGGCTGTCCAGGCTCTGGTGTAACTCAAATACTGAGAGAAAACCTGCAAGCAGAGAAGGTTGCTGCATATGAATTTAAACCAGCGTTTGCAGCTACTCGATGCCAATAGAGTGGTGGAGATCACAGCCCTGCCCTTGCCCTTGAGAGCTGAGGTGGCTGCCAGGAACATCTCTGGTATGTGTGGTGGTCCAGGGTGATTAGAACCTTGTTGCTTGACAACCTTGGTAGTGTTGTTCCACTGTAAGAGCAATAGTCCCTTTCCTAGGGAAATGCTGTGCTTTTCTACAATCCATGTCAAGATGGGTCCCAGAGCAGGGCTGAGGGGTCTGAACTCCAAATGGGTGTTAATCCACCACTCAGTTTTCTTCACAGATTTGTAACACCCTTTGTGAGAAACCTGTGTCCTCACAGATCTGAAACTGAGGGAGAAAACACAAGCAGACTCTCATGTGAGGAGATTTCTTCTTCAGACCTTTCTTGTGGGTTTTTGATGCAGAAGGAGGAAGGGAGGGCACATTGCTCCTTCCTAGTGAAAAAGAGATGCTGTCAGTCCCTGAAATGGTTGTGTGGGTACCTCATCACTCCCACCTGCAGTTAAGACTCAAGGAGCCCCTCATGCCTCGTGGCAAGATTCTGCCAGTGACATGAGGTCTGTTCTGGCTGTGCAAAACCTTTTGCCTTTTCTACTGTGGCAGGGAAGCGGTCCAGAACCAAATCCTTTATTTCCGCAGAAAGTCTAAGTTACAAATGCTCCCACAAGGAGATCTCAATTTGGGGAAGAAAATATTTCCCATAGGACCTGAGTTTGAGTTATTCTATGATATTCTGGATACTTTCTTTCCCTGAGTTTCCTTTAGACATCAGTATAATAAAGGTGGGATTTTTTTCTCTTTTTTTTTCCTAAAGGTGCATTTAAAAGAAAATAACAGAAATTTCTCATAAAAAGGAGGGTTTCTCGTAAAAAAAGGGAGATGATGGTGCCTCCCACAAATGCACATGGCTCCTCGTATTGCCTGGTGAATAGCCAAGCAAAGTCAATCCTGGTTCTCCCAGGGACAAAGTGTTCTTCAGACTGAGTGCCACCGAAGTTATGGACCTCATTAAGATGCTGAATTAGCACTGTGTCACCTTTCCATGGAGATCAGCGAGCTCAGAGGAGCCAGCCAGGGCTGGCTGCAGGTGCACGGGGTGCCTTGGTCCTCCTCAGGACTCTGCTCTGGAGGAAACAGAGCTTCCCTGGGCTCTTGTCACAGGATGAAAGCGAATAGTTCCTTCTCTTAGCCCAGAGGTTGAGCCTCCATCCTCTGTGCGCCGAAAAACTGACACAACCCAGAGAACAAACCCACTCCCTCACGCTCCCACTGAACTGCTGCTCTCCTGCTTCCCCAAGACGACACCACCATCTAGTGAACACACCCTGCATTGGTTTTCCAGGGAAGCCATGGATCTCTGTGTGTGCTGTGTGGAAATCAAAACCCAACCCTCGGCCCACACACCCCACAATGTGGCACAGGGTCCTCTGTCCTGCAGATGGATGGCCCCATCCCAGTCCCTTCTGGTGACCTTCCTGTCTTGGGCATCTCCTGCCTGCTCTGTGGGGCTGTGGCTGCCCAGGACACCCCACTGGGCTGAAGGACCTGGAGATCCTGCCCGGACAAGGCAGATGGTGCCTGGTGCTGTGGTGGTCACTCTAGAGAGGGGCTTGCTGTGCTGGGAAGCCTCAGGGTGGGTGTTTCAGAAACACCTTCCCATTTGCCAGCCTCTCAATTGTTTTTCCAGCAGGTTGAGGGATGCAGGTCAAGGCTGAGTGTTGTCCTGGCTGCAGCCCTCTCTGGATCCCTCTTTCCCCTACACACCCTGGACTGCAATGTTGTAGCCACCATGGCAGCAAGCATTACTGACCTTCCTTTTCCTCTTCTGTTGTGCAGAGCTGATCTGATCGGGGCCTACCAAAGACATTAACGACGTCGAAAGTAGCCTACTTTAAGAGAAAATATGCAGAAGAAGAACATTTACATCAAGATTACCATGAGTATTGTCCAAAAGTGAGTATCCCTCTCCCTCCAAACCCCACCTTCCCCCCAGTTTCAAACCTTGATCCTAAAGACCTTGCTCTTTACCCCCCAGCACCTGATACTACCAGAGGACCGGACTTGTATCCTGAAATTATCTCTCCAGAAGCTCCGCTTCCTGGACGACCCCGAAGCCTATCTCCGTAGGTCTGTATTAATTAACAATCTGTTGAGGAAGATTCACCTAGAGACAGAGAGGGAGAGCTATGAATACTTTAAGGAGGCTCCGTGCTATAGGACTGCCTACTCTGACGCACGAAAACGGCTGAAGTTTATGGTGCAGGAGTGCTGTTCCCAGTCGCTCTATTATGAAGAGCTGCACTCGTATCGCATCGTGCCTTACTCTGCAGAGAACGCCGTTTACGGGATGGGCTACACGGGCAGCCACTTGGAGCAAAATTCTCAGTTGCTTATTTATAAAATGAATTAAAGTAGCTGTTAGACCCACTGATGTTTGTTTCTGAATGCTTGAACTGCTTGTTGAGGTGTTGAGATGAGGCACTAATTGCAGATGTGTTTGCGATCAGAGGCGGATGCGGCGGGAGCTGTTGACCCCCGGTGTGAAGCACCTCGCTGTACACACAGAGTGGTGCAATACGGAGGTCCTTACCTGCAGAGACTGCGTGCAATGCAGTTTGTAGAAAACAAAGCTGCACTTAAGTTACCTGTGTGTAGATACAGATGCTCCAAATCGCTTTTGCAGTTAAATTATGCCACCCCCCGTGCAAGGGGAGCCCCGAAGCAGTGGAGTAGTCTAACAGTGAGGAGTAAAACACAAGTTATCTGCTGTAAAGGCATAGACAGAAAGTTTCTTTGAGAAATGCTTTGACCATGAAGGAGTCAGTGCCAAAGGAATCAGCCTTTAGCTTAGGATTTTCAGAGACTAAACTCGCTTGAGACTTACAGACTCTCTGTACTGAGATTTGCAAGGGTTTGTGGGTTGGTTTTTTTAAAAAATAATCGCATTCACCTTTTACTTATATTATCTCTTAGCTGGTATCTACTTTACTATTTTAATATGAACCAGAATGACTCACAGAAAAGATTGTTTCTTCAGCCCATCATCGGTGTTCCCTTAACTTCATTTGCCTCTTTCCCTAGCTGTTTCCCTGATACTTCTTTGCATGCTAATTTGCTGTTTGGCCCGAGGTTCACATTGGTGCTAGGGAATAGACAGCAATTTCTTTTCATGTGGACTATAAAAGGCAGAAAAACAATGATAACTCTCATAGATAGAGAATGAATGTATCCGACAGATGCTGGTAAGACCTCAGAGGTTCTCCTGATGAAACTGCTCAGCATTAGTAATACTGTTTCAGGTTAAGTGAAATGTCTAATTTCGATCTGGGAATTAACTTTGGAAGATGTAAATATATATTTCACAAGATATGACATGTGGGATGTTCAGCAAATGGAATGACTACAAGTGGAAAGTTTCATAGCTGCCAAAGCTACGTCATGAAAATACCAAAGAGTAACATTAGTGAGAAGAGGATGCTCCAGCAATGGGGTCAAAAGCAAAGATTGCACTATAATCTGGGGGAATGTGATTAACGAGCCTGTTAATTAGCTGTTAGTGAAACACTTGCAGTTCACCCACGGGTGACCTGCATCCCAGAACTGCTGAACAAATAGATGAGATGATTCAAAGCCTGTCAAAGTCCTACAGGTCTGTTGGCTTACAGCAGAGGAAAAGGCTTTGCCTCACTGGCTGTCACCACTTTAAAGCTTTAAAGCAAAGTAAATAATAGTGCACACTCAGCTGGAGGCAGAGATATATATATATCTAAGAACCTAATTTTTTTTTTATTTTGAAAGGCTTTGCTCGTGCAGATATGGCTGATGCTGTTTCTGAAGCATTATATAGTATAAAAAATACCATGGCTTGCCAGGAATGTGCTTTTTGTGTCAGATTCCTCCTGTCACCCTGCTTAGAACATCCTGGTTGTGTGTGTCACACATATCACCACAGCTCCCAGGCACGTGCTAGTGCAGGAGAAAGGGCAGAAAGGCAAAAGCGAAAAGGTGTGAAGAACAAAGTTAACTCTGATGTCAGTAGTTAGAAGTCAGTACAGGTTTAGGAGACAGAAGGAAGCAGTAAAATCCAGACTTTTTTTTAAATTAAAAAAAAAATCAGCAGTGTAATTCAAAACAAGGATAACCTGCAAACTGGAGAACATAAACATCACAGAGACTGTGGGAAGGCTGGAAAAACAGGGCAGTGCTGTTTGGGAGGTGCTGTTAGTCATGATGAATGCTCAGGGTTTTGTTTTTGCTTTGAGACAAGCTATATTTACTTGTCTCTTGCAAAAGAGTGTCTTTCAACCTTTGGTCAGTGCAATTCAGCACCAGAGCTGCCTGTCCATGTGTGGTTTGATTCCTGCTGCCCCTGGGCTTGTGCCAGACCAAAATCACGCGACTGACCAAGCTCGCATTTGGAATGGTTTGAGAAATCTCCAGTGGAAAGCAGCCATGCCCACCCCAACAGGGGGCTGGGAGAGCCCAGGCTGCTGCTCAGGTGTGTAGGACAGCCCCAGTACCACCAGCAAGATCTGGCAGAGAAGCCCATCTGGTGTTGTGAGAGGTGCCATCATCCCCCAAGGAGCTCTCCGGCCTCTGTGGCACTGGGAGCGCCTTGTGCCCCGCCAGGGCTGGGGTAATGGCAAAGGGAAATTGCTCCTGTCTTCTGATTTTTCAAACCATGTAATTTTCCACTCTGAAGTGATCTGATTTATGCATTTTTTTCTCTTCATGTCCATTTTCAGCTGATTTCATAATGACCTGGCATCTACATGAAATGCTAAAATGCTTCTTTGCTCTCACTGACTATTATATTCATAGGATGGTTCTGGCTTGAATAAACAAAGCTTTTAACTTAAAATTAGCAACATTTCAATGAAATAAAAAAAGCTCAGTAGGATCAAAGCCTTTAACCTCACCTGAAAAAAAAATTGGTCCTGTTAGAATCATCTTTGAAGAGGTTCTTTGCCTGCTGGAAGAGACAGATACTTTCTTGCCTATGAAAGCTTCTCTGATAAGGCGTTGTGATAACTGAACAGATATAACAGACAAAAATCTGCATCAGGTCACAAAACTCCTTGGTCTACCTAGGAAAGAGGATGATAATTTCCTCATGTTTTTCTCATGCGTTGTTTTCTTGAACAAAAAACATTGAGTTTTTTTATTTTTTACTTGTTCTAGGAGCTGTTAAAATGGATTATTTCTTTCTAGAGAACAAATTGGTTTTTTTATGGTTGACTTTTTGATATGGTATTGAATCAAAAGTTCACAATTCTAAATGCTTTAAGTCTGCTTCAGTTTTTACTGCCTTCTGCTTTGCCCAGTGATTGGTGCTGCTGAAAAGTGGGTCTGAAACATTAGACTTGAGTGCTTAAAAATAGTTTATGGGGTGATAAAAAAGTACAAATGTGCAATAACATTGCAAGTGACTCCCGAAATATTTGACACCTTTTGAATTATAAACTGATTTTAACATTTAGTTATCAAGTTACTGGGTACCAGCATTTTAATACAGCTACACACAGTGATTTTTCTTTTTTGGGTTTGTAGCTACATTTCAGCTCTTCTGGCTTCTGATGTGAGAATCTGTCTGTAGGTGGTCAACTTTCAGTGAGATATAGATATATATATATATGTTCTATTATGACTGCATTAGGAACTCCTACATATGGGCTATGTTTGCACTGGATGTAAAGAAAGTCCTTCCTTCTCTTTGACTCAGTTGCCTTGGAGATAGAATATTCATCAGAGAGAATATAGACAAGCTAGGTAACAAGGACAGACTTGGTGACAAGAGCTCATCATTTTGAAAATGACTGGCTTAGGACAATGCATTTTCACCTGGGAACAGCAGCACACTTGGCTGTAATTAGAGTTTCTATGAGTTGAGTTTTCTTTGTGCTGCTTTTCTGGGTGGACAAGCTGGTGAAGGGTGCACAGGGGTGGCCCCAGGGGGGCACAGCCTGGCTGTGGATGGGGTCCTGTCTCTGTGTGCACAACCTCCTGCAGAACCCCAAAACAGAGTTTGACCAGCCTGCTGTAGTGGAAGGTGTCCCTGCCCATGGCAGGAGGGTTGGAACGAGGTGGTTTTTAAGGTCTCTTCCAACCCCAACCGTTCCGTGACTCCATGATTCTATGATTCTGTGACATTAGGGCCCTGCTCCTGTAAATGCTCCAGTTATCACCCAATTTCCTGGCACAGACCCTGTCGCTGAAGCCTGAGAGGCTCCTTGTGTGCTTGATGCTCAGCATGTGCATGAGCTTGTGCAGGGCTGGGGCTGCTGCCCCTGGCAGAGGTTCCCCTCGATCGCCTTGTTATCTGTGAAAGTGATCACCGAGCTGCCGCTTGGCTCCTTGAGTACATCTATATTGCACTGTAAATGGAACTTTTGTTTTTCAATGAATGTGTTGAGTATATGGACTATTGTGCCTTAAAGTCCCATCCTCATCTGAGCCTTTGTAAATGTTCTGTAAATCTGCACACCGTCTGTCGCTGGTATCTCTGTGCACTCTCTGCAGATCTGGTTTGGTACTTGGCAGGACCTTGGGAAACCCAACCCTGACCGCAGTTTGCCATGAACACAGTGGGGATTTGCCAATTCCCTCTCCTCCTCTTTTTTTTTCAGATTGCTTTCCTCTCCACTGTTCATGAAATTCTGTTTTTCTAGTTTCTGTCAGAGCTGGGCCCTGGGTAACCTGCAGCACCAGGAGCCCCTTGCAGGGACTCAGAAAGTTGTAAAAAAGTTGTCTCCAGCTTTTAAAAGCCACTTGTAGAGCGCTCTCAGGAGGGAATCACAGCTGCATATAACAAATGTGGCAGCTGTTGTCAAGTATATCATCATATATTTGACATGATTAACAAAGCAGAAAAAGGAACACCTATTTCTATTGAAATGCATGAGCCTGCATTATGTTAAATAAATGGTGATTATACACCAAGTAATTGGAATAATACCTACTTGTTCTGTAAAAAAAAAAAAAAAAAAAAAAAAAAAAGGCTTTTTAATGTTTAAAATTACCTGGGACCTGATCGAAAGTTTTTATGAATTTGTTTTCTAAAGTGAATAGTAGAAAAATGTATATGTATTTTAAATATATGTATGATGTGCATGTTATTAATAAAGATCTATTTCTATTGAACCAGATGGACTCCTGTTGCATATATGTTGGTTGGTTTACAAGTTAACATGCAATGTTACTAAAGAAAGATTTCTAACTCTATCAATCCCCTGAAAAACTTATAACCATAGATTCTTTGAGGAACCTGGACCTGAGGGTAGACCTGGGGTAATTAATTCATCCTGTCCTGATCCTGTTGTTTGCATCCCAACTTGCCTATGGGCTTGCAAGACCCTTCTTCATTTCCTTGTTTATTTATTTTATTTAAAAATTTGCAAGGAACAATTTTTCTAATTATGTTCTGCAGAAGCATGTTCCAAATGCTGATGAAGGGTCAAAGTTAAAATAGTTAGCTATTGGAGCAGTTCAGGAAAATGGGATTTTTAACTAAAATTCCTGATTATAATGGAAAGATCACCATCTTCCTCATCCTCAGGGATTTTCTTTAGGATTCTTTTCTTGAAGAAGCTGAAATGCAACACTGAAAATAAATAAGAGATACTGAAAAAGAGAAATATTTACAAAAGGATGGACTTTTTCCTGTGGGCAGGCGCCTCTTGAGTCAGTCACAGGGAAACATCTTCCAGGGCCAGCTGCTTCAGCTCCCATCTCCAGACAGGACTTGGGTACCACCTGGGGCTGAAGGTCCAGGTTTTTTTAAACCAACTGAGCCTCCCAACTGGGTGCCACAGGCCCAGCAGCACATCAGTCACCTCCTCTGATGGGGTTGCATTGGGAGACAACAGCTGGATGTTGTCAACCTGAGGCCAGCTCTGGAACCACTGATCCTGAGGCCCCACATACCTCATCTGAATGTGATGTTGCCAGGATTAGCAGCCACCACCCAAATCCTGGGATGTTCTTCATCAGACAGAGTCCTTTACTGTCTCTGAACCACTCTTCTCTTTAACCAAAAAGCAATACCTAGACCTTGGCCTGGGGATGTGCATGACTTAGGGGAATGGGCTTCTTGCTGCATGTCTGCAGGTTTGGCCTGGTTTTCTTCCCACATTGTGTTTGAATGACCAAGCATCTCTTGGGTGACATAGTCCTGGCACAGAACAGCATATTCAAATTGCCCAAACTCCTCCTTGGTAAATCCTTGGTAGGAGCTGCCACCTCTGAGGAGTCACCACACTGGTAGGAGATGCTGAGCCTTCCTTGGTTCATTTGTGGGGAGAACTCCTTTAATGTGGAAACAAAAGGCTGTGGAGCAGCTTCCCACCTCCCAGCACAGGCTGCACTGTTTTGTCCAACACACACAAATACTTTCCCACTATGGAAGTTTTCAAAGATCTGTGAATCATCCTGCCACAAAGCGAATTTGGCTGCACACAGCAGCTGGGGTCCTCTATGCCAATTCCTCTGCTTCTAAAGGAGATGATGAGAGTGCCATGGCCAGACCACCGTGGGCTTGCTCTGCCCTCAGCTGTGTTTTCTTTTTAGCTCTCTACAGCCATTTGCAGCCTCTTCAAATGAAGTCGCTGCTGGGCTGCCCTACCCTGGCACTGCCAGCCCAGGCCCATGGAGTAGCTGGCACAGGACCCAGGGAACCCAGCTGAGAACTGTAACTCACCATTGCATCCCACACTCGGTGCATTTCAGGGCTTCATTAATTCAGACCCCAAGATAAGAAGCGCTGGTGGCCAAACCAGGTGAGGCTTAGATCTCCTGGCTGCACTGTGCTGTGCAGAGCCCTGCAGCCTCCCAGTTCTCCTGGTTCAGTGGGCAGGTCTGCTCTACCTTGCTGCCTGCAGGCTGACATGTCACTGATGGGAGATTATCCCCAACTGGGCTGAGTGGTGCCAAATTGCAGCTCTTACTGGCGTAAGGCAGCTTTTTCTGACACAAACTGCTCAGTGGAAATCGCTCCCAATTTGCTGCAAGAAGGTTTGTGTGTAACATCTGCTGTCAGGGGAGAGGAAGGATGGCTGGAAAGGTAAAGGTTCTCCCTGAAAAGTGCCAGAATCCCCTGTTCATAGTGGGAAGCTGTTACTGTTCTCTTATGTTGTCCTTTGAGGCTCAGGACTACACAAAAGTTTCAGGTGTGCTGAGACCATCCCATTACAGAGTGCCCTGAGTTCTGTGCCAACTGCTCCATGAGCATGGGCTGGCAGTGCCAGGTTAGGGCAGCCCAGCACAGTCTGGGCATCTGACAAGGCCACAGCCCTTGCTGGGATGCTGGAGGGATCCGCAGGAATTTTGTAATCTGTCCCCATACAGTGATGGGATCATTGATCCCATACCCAGAGACCATTCCAAAAAGCTGGATGCAGCATGCCCCAGGCAGACAGGGTCTCTCCCAAAGCTCTGGAGTGCAGTCAGGGGTGGCAGCTTGAGGTGGTGTTATACAGGAAAAAATTGGGATTTGGTAGGTATGGAATTCCAGGCTGGGACTCTGTGAATACACCCACTGTGACAGTGCCATAAGGACTTAGACACTGCATTGTGTCAGCAGGTCCCACAGGACCAGGTGCAGAGTGTGATATCCCAGCAAAGATATCCCACCACGTGGTATCCCACCATGTATATCCCACCTTGTAATCATGAAACCAGAGTGCTGTTCCTGATGATCCCAACAAGATGGGGCCCTTGCTTACAGCATTAGTATAAACAGTTATTTTTCTGCAAAATTTTGGGTCTAAGGCCAGTGGGCATCTTGGTACTCTTTGGGGGCACAGGTCCATATGCAAACAGCTGAGGTGAAGGCACATCTGCCCTGAGGAAGACCCAGAGACTGGGTCTGGTTGCTGCCCAGACATGTGGGCTGCAGAATGGAAAGGCTGTTGTGGGAGCACCTGGAAAAGGACAAAAAGTCTGGTCTGGAAGAGGTGGGAGGTCTCAGCTCCCAGGAGCCTTGCACTTGCTACCAAGGAGTTACTCTTCTCCTGGGATTGTTTTACCTGGAAATTTGTGTCTTGGGAGATGGATCTAAGTGAAGCCATGGCCAGGGCCTGATGGCCTGGCTCAGTGGTGTCTGCTCTGGTTCACTTGGGATAAAAAATTCATTGTGGTTAGTGTCGGAAGGGAGACTTGTCACGAGGCTGAAAAAGCTCACAGGGATCTTGCATTTGCAGTTCTCAAGGCTGGGATCACCTGGAAAGCGAGGGCAAGCTGCAGCTAACACGGGTAATAGTAAGTCAAGTGCTGGTACCTCCGGGGACCGAGCCTGCCCTGCAGCACACCTTGTCCCTCCCCCGAGCCGTGCAGGGCAGGCTTTGTGCCTGAAGATGGCACTGCTACATTGAAGGATTGCTGGAAAACTGCTGTCATGGAGCTGCGTGGAAAGGCAGGCGGGGAGAGCTGCTGAGGAGAGCTCAGGTGTGGATGCAGTGGTGGATGCTGGCTGGGTTGGGGCTCAAAGGACCCAGTTTCCCACAGACAGATGGCCTCAATACAAGGCTCCCTCCCTACCCATTTGCAATAATATCTTGAGTTTTTCCTTAGATTTTGGCCCCAGAGAGTGTCCATATCTCACTAGTTTGGTGTGAACTCTCTCCTCTGCTCTCTTAAAAAGCTGTATGGTGTGTGTTACTTGCTGGGCTCTGCAGAGGTCTGATGTGAGCAGGACAAAATACCAGGAGCTGCTCTGACTTATTTACAAGGAACAATTCCCTCCTTGTCCTGGTGATAAGAAGGTGGATGGGAGTGTGACCCAGGTGCTCACATCAAGTAAAACAGCAGTGCCCAGAGCCACAAGGTGTGAATGAAGTTGTCTTGCTTGGGGTCATGTCCTGCTTCCCCTCCCCTTCCCTTCTTGAAGGACCTGAAGAAACAGCAAATGATCTCTTCACTGTGCAGGTAAGAATTAGATCATACAGAGAGGGAATGATGACCCCCCCCCACTGGCCCCTGGATGACCAAAGTGTCCCAAATTTGTTGTCTGACCATTAGTATTGACTCTGTTTCATTGCAAAGGTGATGGGACATCAACTGTACTTGGGGTGAAGGGGAGAGGGTGTGAGTTCTATGGATCATGACTGAGCATGAAGTAGCCCAAAGGCCATGTTCAACCTGAGCTTGGTGGTTTGGGCATTACCTGAATGCCAAGAGACTGATTTGGCATGAATTAGGATGGGAGGCTGTATTGATGCACAGCCTGTGTCTGGCTTGAAGGGCTCCTCAGCAGAAGGACACCATCCCAGGTCAGACATGGGTGAAAATGGAGAAGTTTTGCTCCTCTGAAAGCTTTGTGTGGCTCAGTTTTGTGCTGAGTTCTGTCTGTCCTCAGCCCCCAAGCCATGGGCCTTGCAGGATGGACCCCCTTTTCATGCTCAAAGCTGGGTCTGGGTTTACTGTCTGCTGTGCATTGGCACCCCCAAATGCCACTGAGAGAGAAAAATCCTTTGCCTATTGTGATAACTTTGTCCCTATGCACACACACACTAAAAATGCAAACCTATGTGTGGTTATTTTCACCACTGGAGGGCTGCATCTACCTGCAGACTCTGTTTAGGTCTATTTAAACCCAGAGCACCTGTCACCTTGAGGGATGTGTTGTGCCTGCGTAATTGGGGGAGGCTGAAAAGCAGACACTGTTTTCTTTTGGGAAAATTCTGGCTGTAAACTTCATGGGTTTGCAGTGAAAGTGCTTTTTCCCCTGTTGGAAGCTTTCTGGTTTGTTTCAATAAAGGCAGTGGGTTGGGAGGGAAGGGGGGAAATTGTTCCAGGATAGAGGAGCTGTGGAAATAGGAGCTTTAGTTTGTTTTGAGCTGTGTTCCCTCCTTCATAAATTAAATACTAAGGCCATATGCCATTGGTGTTGAAGAGGTCCTTGATCTCCTGAACACACTCCCTGCCATCTCTGTTGCTGTGTCATGCCTGAGCTGGACAGTGGCTCCCTGAGGCTCAGCCCCTCTGGTCTCCAAACCCCAGCCCTTCTTGGTCCCCATGGGCTCAGCAGGTTTCTCCCTTTTCCTGGTTAACTCACAGCTGAGCAGCAGGAGCTTGACAAGTGAAATGTCTTATCTGCAGATGTGTTACAGTGTGCTGAAGAGTTGTGCCTCTCCAGGGCTCTCTGCTCAGAGCATTGTGGGGTTTTTTCCAGCTTCATACAGACTTTGCAGATTTCTATTCTAGCTTTGAATTCCTGTAGCTTGGAGGCACAGCAGATCCACTCGAAACATGAGCAACAAGCCAGGTATTGCCTTAAGCCATGCCTGTCCCCTTTCTAACTGCAGGGTGATGCCTGTGAAGTTTGATGATTCACTCTAAGGCAGTGCTTCCTTGGGGATGGGAAACCCTCGGGAAGACTGCCCCAGTGAAGTGTGGCAGAGTGACTCTGTTGCTTGTCCAGTTGGACCTGTCACCTGTTTCTCACGCCACCTTGGGCTCACACTTCCAAGGGCTGCTGGAGGAATTCAGCTGAAAGCAGTAATGTTCTACCATGGATTGAATAAAGCTCTGCTTGGACTATAGAGGGCAGCAAATCGTTCAGAATACAACAGGCTTTGTCCCACGCTAATTTTAACAGCTGCAGCTCTGTTGGAGAAGTTCCCTGCAGCCGAGAAGAGAAATGGGGCTCCAGTGCAGGGACCAAGTGACAGCAGGGCCCCCTCCTCCCTGACGGTGGCTGTGGCTCTTCTCCACAAACTCCTGAGGAAATGTGTTTACCAGTACAATCTACTTGGAGTGTAAAATTTGTGCTTTGTGTTTTCCAGACTACAGTGTGATATTAAAGGTTGTTTTATTTTTTTCCCCCCACGTAGGTATGCGCTATCTCCTAAAAGAAAGAGGATCAAGCAAGAAAGGACTGCTGGGTTAAAAACACAGGAAACTGCTCCATGGATAAAGTCTTCTGCATCCCTTGCAGGGTTTCACGTGCACACAAACCCCTCTGCACCTTGGGGTTTGTGCTTCTTGCTAGGAGTGCGTCAGGGAAGTGTGTAACTGGTTCAGTGAAAGCTTTTGGGGATTTCTTAAAGAAATCTTTCATGGAGCTTCAAATTTTTGAAAAGACCTTTCTAGATGAGAGCTCTTTGTGCTGCACCTTTCTGTGTCTCTCTCCTTCCCCTCCCAGATAACCGGGTTCCCTTTAAACTCCTTTGAAAATAAAAACTTTGATAAATAAATCAAACAGCATTGTGCCTTGGAATCACTAATGGGATCTGACACCGGTCAGCTACCAAACTGTTCCCTTTGAAACTCTTGCAGAAAGGGAACCACTTGTATTAGATACTTGTGTTCTCCTGTCATTCATGTTTTCAGAGCTGTTTGCCCAGTTGGCTGCCCAGGTTGCCCAGAGAAGCTGGGGCTGCTCCATCCCTAGAAGTGTTCAAGGCCAGGTTGGATGGGGTTCTGAACAACCTGGTCTGGTGGGAGGTGTCCCTGCCCAGGGCAGGGGGTTGGAACAAAGTGGTCTTTAAGTTCCCTTCCAACTCAAACCATTCTGTGATTCTTTGAGACATTTCATTTCTCTGGGAACTCATGGTATCATTTTCTTTTCAGTGTACAGTAGCTGGATAAGAACGCGCCAGGAGAAACAGCCATGCAGCTCTGCTGGTTCCTGTGGAACCACTTCTGGGTCACACAGAGCTTTTTTAGACCTTTAAGTGGTGGCAGCACCTCTATCTATACTGAGTAATGACAGAAGCTGGGATGAGGAAAGCCAGCAGTCTTTGCTATTGAAGAGTAGGAATAAACGGTGAAGGGTCTGGAGCACAAGTCCTGTGAGGAGGAGATACCTGGGAGTGTTTAGCCTGGAGAAAAGGAGGCTGAGAAGAGACCTTATCACTCTCTACAACTCCCTGAAAGGAGGTTGTGGCCAGGTGTGGGTCAGTTTCTACTGCCAGATAACAAGCAACAGGACAAGAGGAAATGGCCTCAGGTGGTGCCAGGGCTGATTTAGACTGGATATTACAAAAAATATCTTCACTGAAAGGGTTGTCAGGCATTGGAACAGGCTGTTCAAGGAATTGCCATCCCTGGAAGTGTTCAAAAACTATGTGGATGTGGTGTTTAGGGTCAAGGTTTAGTGGTGGACATGCCAGTGTTAGCTTAGTGGTTGGACTCAATGATCTTAGAGGTCTTTTCCAAACTTAGCAATTCTATGATGCTATGAATGTGCGTAAATGGAGTGAAATACAAGTCTGTCCATCATGCATGTATCCAGTCAACACCCTTGTGCCCTTCCTGCCTATTGGATGGTGGGTGCAGGAGAAAATTGCAGAAGTCTGTATTCTAGATGCCTACAAATATATTGCTTTTCTACAAAAGGCAGCTTCTCTTCCAGTTCAATCATACACCGAAAGGGATGACAGCAGACAAGAACCAGCTGGGATAAGGTGTTAACACAGTGAAACAGGCACTGGACTGGCTGTTTTGGGTGGTGTCTTAATTTCAAATATAGTTTTGATAAAGGTACAAATGCTGCTAAGGCCCAGGTAAATGTGGACCAAAATAGCACTGCACTGTCATTTTGGGGGCTTAGACAGGCTCAGAAGGAGCTGATAGGTGAAATTTGGTGAGTTCTAGTTGCATTTCCCTTTTGGGCTCCTTAAGGGGTGACTGCAGTACAACTTCTAGAAAGTATCCAGTCTTGGTTTGGATGCCCTGTCTTTTCCAAGTAGACTGTCACAGTGGTCATAACCACTTAAAAAGGTGACTCTTCTTTTTTAATTCCTTTTTCTTTTTTTTTTATGTCTCATTTCTAATTGGAACTGGTCTGGAATCAGCTTCTAGCCTTGAGCACTTTGTTAAGCTGCTCTCCTAGATTAAGAATCTCTTTTTAGTCCTGGTTATCTTCTCCATGTGAAGACAGTGTAATCAAGTTACCTCCCACTCCCTCCCTTCTGAGACTAAACAGATTGATCTCCCTGTCTGTGGCTAAAAGGCCTTTTCTAAACCTTCCATCACAGCTTCACTTGGGTATCTGGGCCTGAAACGGGACCATAATCACTAAGTGAGTATCGGGCTAAAGTGATTTTCTAAAGTATAACATGAAGCATTAAGGATTTCTTGGCCTATACAGAGTGTAGTCTTTTTTTATCCCATTTTTGACTCTTGCATTTTTATGTTTGTTTCAGTGGGTTGGACTCTGAGATGCAGAATTGATTCTGGATATATCACTCTACAGTGCCAGGAAACAGGTTGTAGTGGTGTGTAGTGCTGTGGTAGGGTTTGCCACAGCAGCCAAACCTCGGCGTTGGTGGAACAGGGCTCAGCACACCCTCCGCTAGAACTCCTACTCTGGTTAGGGTGACACTTCATGTTCACCCCATGATCCCTTTCAGTTACTCTTTGCATGTTTGCTATTATTGGTTAGTTTGACCATTACCTAATGTTCTGTATTTGGAATTATTCTGGAAAGTTCGCATCTCTTTGGGTTCTTATTGGTTCTGTTGTAATCCCTGGCCCCCCACTGGCTGTTTTTACCCAATTCCTTTCCCTTGAAAACATCCCACTGTACCCCATGCCCCCTGGCTTTGTCCCTGGATTCGCTCCGTTTCGCTGCAACCCCACACTGCCTCTCCTGAACCCTTGGACTCTTGCACTGTTGCTCCCGAACCCACAGGCCCTTCCCCGCACACCTGGAACTCAGCCGTGAGCGGCCGCTTCCTGCCGCCGCTTCCCGCCGCCGCTTCCCGCCGTTCCTGCCTTCCCATTGCTTCTGCCTTCCCGTTGCTTCTGCGTTCCCGCCGCTCCTTGCTGCTTTTCCCCGCAGCTTCTGCCAGCAATAAAAGAGTTGTAAATCCATACAAAGGAGCTTCTCGAAGTCTGTCCCCGCTGGCGGCTGAAGAAAATCAGGCTGGGGCGGCTCGCATATCAGAGGAGCCGGCAGCCACAGCTGGAACCCCACGCTTGGGGGGTATCGCTGCAGTGGCAGCTTCTCCCACCCCCAGCACACACGGGGGAAGTGGGCGCAGCCAAGCGACCTCGGGTCAGCTCCCAGCGGTAGCGAACACCCCGCGGCTAAAACAGGTTGTTGGCTTGGGTTGCAGATCCCTTTGCCAGAACCCGAATATTACCTGTTCTCCTTAATTCCAGATCACGCCAGAGAAAGAAGGTGAAGGGACACACACCTGCTGGAAGGTGAAGACAGAGAGTGCAGCTTTGAACCCAGGAAAGTCTCATGCTCCTTCTGGCTGCTGCAAGTGCCAGTGTGATGGCTACAGGGCAGCAGGTATTAGAGAAAGGCTGTATTGGTCCATTATTGAGGTTCATAACAGTTCCTCATTGCCTTACATGATGTTTTTCTAGCACAGAATATCTGACATGAAATTCTCCACGGGTGATAGGTCTGGTTTTCCCCATATCCCAAATATATATTTGAAAAATACTTCATATTAAAAGGAAAAAAAAAAGGCATGGACAGGAAAGCAAGGAGGCAGGTGAAATAGCTTGCATTGTCCACATAAGTGTTGCTCAAGCTGTGGTCTGTAATCCTAGAGTGTTGGAGCTCAGGGAATCATGTAAGTCCCAAAAGCCTTGGTCCTCACAGTCAGTGCAGAGCTCTCTGAGACTGACAAGGTATTACAGATGAGTATTAATCAGGAAATCCCAAACCTGGGGAGTCATACTCTGTCCCTGTAATACAAACTCCACAAACTCTTGAGTGCTTCTGTAGTCAACACTAGGAGCTGCTACTGCAGATCAAGAATAGATTAATATTTAGATTCATATTTATAGTGCTGTGACTGATGAGGAGACAATGTGCATTCACACTGATACTTAAAATTCATCCTGGTTCTTGTTGCAGGAGCTGGATCTGCTCCCTCTGGAATGCCCTGTATTACACTAACACTGTCCAGAACACACCCACATTAGAAAATCCCCACACTGAAAACCTCCTGTGTGTAAAACTCAGATGACTTCAAGCAGCTGTTGAGGTGTGTTGGGTCCTTTTTGTGAAGAAAACCTCCACTGATGCAGTGCAGACTTTGAGTGGGAGTGGTGGGATGGGGACTGGGACGTGTTGTGGGAATGCAGGAGCAAGGGAAGGCCAGAAACCAGTTTCATGGTGGCATGTTACATGCAGGAGTTTGTGCAGATGGGTTTGCTGCTGGCTGATACATTCCTGGGGATGAAGGAGAAATGCAGAGAGGGAGCAAAAGCAAAACACTGCCCTGTGCGGTAAGAATTATGGTGGCACATAGCACAGATCCAAATGTGATGTGGGTCTAGTTATGCTCTTGGCAGTATCAAAGGATGTGAGGAGGCTTTTTGTGTTCCTTCTTACAAACAGCAGGGTTTTTTCATTCCAGTTAGTCACTGGTTTGTATTCCTGTATATCTTTTATCAAACATATTAAGAATAAAACTCCAAGATTTTTTATAATGATATCAAGAACATAACCAGTTAGGACTTTTTTTTTCCTAGTAACTCCCCTGCCTTCCACTGGAAAAAAAAAAAGAAACAAACTCTCAAACCTCCATGTGTGGGAAAGAAAAGCCATCAAACAATCTGTGGTTGCCAACTTATTTTTCAAAATCCAAATTAAGAAGAGGTCAAGGACTGAATAACAAAGCCCAGAAATATGAAGACTGCATGTGAAGCCAAAGGCAGGGCTGTGGTCCTGGCCACCGTCGTTGCTTTTTTGAGGGGAAAGGAAGCATGTGTGGTTGAATATTTGCTAGTAGGAAGCCAGGCATGCTTCCCTTCTCTGAAAGCATCAATAAAATAGAGGATTTTCCTTCTGGAGACCATGGAAATGATGAGATGAAAATGAACAAGTCAGAAATAAATGTATAAATATAATTTTGCTAACTTGTCTCTCTTGGGAAGTTATAATAATCAGCAAGTGTTGATTTTCTGGTGATGGTCCTTCTAATGAGGGCACCTTCCATCCTTCTGGTGAGCAGTTGAAGTCAAACATTCATAACAAGTGAACGTGTTGGCTGTCATATGTCATGGTTAGCACGTGGCCAGGAATGTTTTGTAAAACACAATGTCCCATAACTAGTCATTAAATATTTTCTTTTTCTGTTTTATATACTCATTAATTTGTCAGCTCAAGGTGGTTTTTTTTATCCTTAGATCCTATATTCTTGCTCTCTCTGAGAATCTTCTAAGCACCTGTCCAATCTCAGCCTGTAATAAAAAAGCTTTGTCAGAAAGTTGTGCCACAAAATCTTCCTGCAACAACAAAAAGATGACCCAATGACCCTGTTGTTCATATCCCAGCTGAAACCATAACTGGAAATAATTTTCCAGGTGTGAAAGTTTGTTTAATCCTGATGATGCTGAATGTTCCTTGTACTTTCTGTTCTGATCTCACACAGAACTGACCATGGCAGTGCTGTGGAACTGCTAAATGGGGCTGCCCAGGAGACAATAGTACTCAGAACACAAAGAAAAACTACTCATCTAAAAAATGAAACCTTCATCCTCTTTGGAGCAGACAGGAGTAAACGTGGATGGACTAAATTTGGGAAAGATTGGCTCCTGTCGTTCATGGGAGTAAGTTCTCTGAGGTGTCTGGTGCGTGACAGAGAACAAGGTAACCCTAATCTTAACATGGAATATTAAAAATTTTATACTATTTTTTTAAATTTTGAAAATATTTTCCTAGTTTTGAAGCACTTTAGGACTTTACATTTCTGTTTTTCAGTGCTGCTGTCAGACCCAAGGTAATTAATTCCACAGATAACGTCCTCTTGGGGCCAAGGGAACTTTTTGGGAAAAAAAAGAAACAAACCAGAGAATCAGGTGGTAGAAACATACATGGTCAGTTTATTTTACTTTTGGTGAAGGAATTAAGTACATAAAAGTGCTTCTTGCTCTGTATGTGTGCCTAGTGCTGTGTGCCAGAGCTGCAATTTGTCATTTGCTCATAGTTTGTGCTTGGTCCAGTTTTAACCCTCCTTGTCCTGCAGCCTGTCATGAATTCCAGTTGGGACCAGTTCCATTTGTGAACAACCTCATGGTGTCCCAGTAAGCTGGTTGTGCAAGTGACCTAGATGCATACACTGTATTTGGGCAGGAGAGGTCACCCCTGTGGGATAAATTGAGGGTTATTGATAATGTTTGATTGTGGAATAAAGAGATTATACAGCAGTCTGTGCTCAAATGAGTGTCAGAAGCGACAATTGTTACTTCTCTTTATTCCTACTTTTCCCCCCTCTCTCTCCCCAGGCAACAATGTGCAGGTGGGTTTTGTTTGCCAGCTGTGCTCTGGGTTTAGGGTGTTGTGCTGCCCTGTATCCCCGCACCAGCCTGGATCAGTCCCACCCCATTCTGTAGGATGGGGACTGAGCCATCCCCTGCCCAGTGGCCGGACGTGGGTCATGGAAGGGATGTTTCAGTGAGTGACAGCAGAATGAGCCATCCATCTGAGGCAACAACCCACAGATGTGCATGAAAATGCAATGCTTTCTGCCACGGGAGAGAAACAACTTCCACAAAATGACTGTGGAACAGCATTAAGCTCGAGTAAAGAGCTGAATCAATCACAGGCTCCATCAGGGCGCTGGGGAGGGTGGCACAGCAGGAAAATGAGCCACTACTGAGAGCTGAGCCAGCAGCAGCTGATGAGGTGCTCTCCTCGCTTCCAAGGCACTCAGCACAAGGATTTTCTCCCCCTTGGAAGTAAGGTGGCTTTTCAAATGTGGGGAGGAAGATGACAGTAAACATATGTTCTGCTTGCCGTTAGCTGCTGTCTGAGATTTTTCTCCTCCTGCGTACAAATGATTCTTGATTTGCTTCCACACTTCTTCCGCTGTGCCCAAGAGCAGGAACAAAAGGGCAGGGGAGCAGCAGAAATGTGAGGACCCAGAACAGCATTCACCACCCACAGGCCTTGCTTTTTGGTAGTTTTTGTAATATTTTTGTGTCAGGGAGGGCTGCATGTGACGAGAGGATTTATGGCTCTAATTCTTTGTTCCTGCATAGTCACCACATCCTTTGGTGTCCTGCTTCTCTGAAATATCTCACAAGCTTATTTCAGCCGTCAGCTGGAACTTTTCAGTTTCAGTGTCTGAAGTATTTCTGCCCATGCTTCCTGATAACTCCCACCGCTCTAATTTATTTGTGAAATGAGGTATTTCTGGACCAGCGACCATGTTGCTCTGAGAGCTTTGGTGCAACAAAAGCTCTTGGATTCCTTTCTTCCTCTGGGTGTAACTGGCCCACACAGGAGGTAGGTAGTGGTTTAGCTAATTCCTGTGCAACCAGAGAGGTGACTAAATCCCTCCTCTTGAATGGTAAACAAGGTGCAGTGTAGTCCACAGATGGGCTGATGCACTACTGGCCTGCTACAAAATGATGCCAACTATCATGAAGTCTTGGAAAAGTCTTGAGAGTCATGGATTCTTCATGGCCAGACCTGGACTTAGGTCTTAGGGCTCTTGTTTTAAGTAGTGCCTCTGGGAGACACAAGGGGAGAGAAAGCAGAGACCTTGTTTTATAACCCCCTCTCTACAAGTCTCAGTCACAGCTTTTGTGAGGCGTTGGTACAACTTAGAGATAGGAGTAGTCTCAGTGGGATGTAAAAGCACTTAAGCAGGCTAGTAGACCTTCTGAAATGTGGCTCTGGGCTCTAAAGTTCTGCAGTTGGTGTTCTAATCAGCCTGTTATCCCTGTGCTGGGTGCAGAGAATGGCCCACTTAACACATTTTCATTCTCTAACAGCTCTTCCACTACATGCATGGACCAGAAAATTTTCCTTGGTGGATACCAAGGCTATTTCTATGCCAATATATGGGTCACATAGCTCTTGTCTTTAGTTTTGTCTTGGTCTGGGCAGTGCTGGACCAATGCTGATGTTGTTTCATGTGTCTCTTGGATGTCTCTCTCCTTCAGACTCCGTCCTGTAGTTTCTCCTGTTTGAATCAAACAAACAGTGCCACTGTGTGTCACTTCTGGGAGCAGCTGCAGAACCCAAGTCCTCTTTGGCAGAAATGTCACCTCCTTTCTTTCATTTTCTTGGAAAACCATCCAGTTTGCCTCCTTGCCTAATACTTTAACTTTTTTTGACTGCTTGTCCCTCTCATCATGTGTTCCTTCATGGTGTCTGTGCACCAGAGCTCCAGGGCTGCCGTGTGTGGAAGTATTGGTGAGCTGGAGCAAGGCTGAACATGAGAGCAGTCAGATTTATTTATTTTCTCTGACTGCAACATTTGCCTTCTGGGCAGGCAGTGGGGACCTGCCATGTAAGCACTTACCAGTTGAGCTCAAAAGCCAAAGCTCTGCGTTTGGAGTTAGAAACAGCCTCTCATCTCTGTGCTGGACACAGACAGCGACCCATTTAACACATTTACCACCTTATTTTAAAATAGTTGTTAAAATTGCAAGTGTGTGATGAAAATACGTGCAGAAACAGTTCAAACTAGTGTTTCTTCTACAGCTTTTGCTTAAATCAGTCTTTCCCCCCACTCTCCTACCCCTCACACTCCTCCCCCCTAAAAAAAGAGGTTGTCCTGCATGGTTAGTGCCAGATGGAGTTCAATAGCAGGTACATAATATCCTGTTGTTTAAGGGTTTAAACCTATTTTTTTAAAAAACAAAAAATTCTCTTTTCCTTTTTCTCACTTTTTAGGAGGGTCACATCTATGAATAGGCAAAAGCTCGAGTTGTGCTAATTCGTGGTGTTTAAAAATGGCCTTGCCCTTTTCTGAGATGCTCTGCTTTTTTGCCTGAGTTTAATTTTTATTTGAAGTAACAGAAGCAAAAGTCACAAATATCCCTGAGAGTTTTAGCTACTTTCCTGCTATTGTGGCTAAGTCAGCAAAGTTGTAAGTAGAGAGTATGACCAAAAATCACCCTGGCACTGAAGAACAATCATTACAATCATCCTGCCCAGAAGGAATTCAACTGCAGCATACACTAGATATTAATTTGAGTGAAAAATATTATATAAGAAATATAATAAAAATCCTGTCTTAAATTCTGTCATTCTAAGCATCTTTTTCATCCACAACTCTATGTTAATTCAGCATTTACAGAGTGTGTCTGTTGGTTGAGGGATTGAGACAAGGAGGGATAGGAAAGGTTTCAGGATGCAAAGGAAGAATGTCCCAGTCTCCCATCCCTGATGAAGTTAAAAGTTAATCTGAGACTGAGGCAGTCTGTAGGTCTTTGCATCACCTTTTACTAATTAATATTTCAGGAAAGCTTGTGTCTGCTGCCTGCAGGACCACCTTATAGAAAACCAGAGCATGACTCTTCTCCTTAGGTGAGGAACGGCCCTTGGGTGTGATAGGAGTGCCCAAAAGCTCAATCCCTTGCAGGTAAAGCATGTTTTATGCTCAGGTCCCCCCTGCTGCCTCTTCAAAACAGAGAATCAGCTGAGGACAACTGACTCCCCAGTGGCCTTCACCTAAACAGCTTTGCCTGTGAAGCTTCCTTTGCAGACACCAGACCAGTTTATTTCAGAGATGCAGTGATCAAAGGCACGATACAAAGCCTCAGTGTTGCTGTGTGATGCAGAGGAAGGCTGGAAGTAATTTGGGTCAACTAAAGTTAGAAACCATCCTCACCTCTCGAGACAGATGTGAGCTTTGAAGTCAGGGAGATTATCAGCAAGACAATCTAGGAAAGACACTTTTCCCCAGTTCAGTTTCTAATTTGTGGACTTGAAGCCTGTGCAGGACTTGATGCCTATTGCTTGGCTGAGGGCAGTCTTCCCAGTCCTGTGACCTGTCCTTAACAGAGGCTGAAAAATGGTGTGAGAGAATGTAGAACACTTGAGTACTGCTGTAGCATGTTTCTGGAAAACAGTCTTCTCTCACCAAAGGAGTTAGTGAACAATTTAGGCTGAGGAGCAAAGGATTTGAGGGTCCCTGTATTTGCCTGCTGTATTTGATGTGAACCTCAGGAATAACCACAGCTGTAGTATCTTCTATTTACTAATTTCAGCACTTTGGCTTGTGCCTGCTGGGCTGGTGGGAGGATGTAGACTCAATAGACCATCCTGTACAGCTGAAGGAATCCTGTTTACAGACTAAATGGTTTTCTATAGGAAGACCTGTATCTCTGTCTGCAGTACAGCTGGATGATGAGTTATTTGGGAATAAGAACAGATCTGTCTCCTGGATGTCCCCCTCTTGCCTCCCTTAGCTCTGCAGAGGTGGATGCTGTGGTTAAAGAGTTCAAGCAAAGATCTGATGAAATCCAAATCCCCCAGAAAATTGAAAGAGCAGCTTTGTTGAAGCCCTATTTTTGCACCTGTGTGCTCACTACCTCCTTGCCACTTTCTTTTTTGCTGCCTGTGAGTAGAAGCTGGCTCGGTTCCTTTGTGCTGTTTTGATGAGTAATCCTTTATTAGGGAAATCCCTGATGTTTAGGTGTGGCTTTCCAGGCTGCTCCCTACTATAGACACATAAATTCTAAGTGATGTAGGACTGCCCCACAGGCTGTACTCCATGCCAGCTGTGAAGTAGACTCCTTGTAGAGATGCTCTTTTACCTTTCCCAGTATAGCAACCTTCACTTACAAGTTCCATCCCAATGGATTGCTATAACAGGATGTCTTGGGTTATATGAAAGTATAACCAAAGGAATGTATTCTATTACCATCTCCATCACGTATTGATGAGTCATTAACGATGGGTCGTTCACACAACTGATCACCGCACCCCACACCCTCCAAAGATTGCAAACTGGGCATTAGATAAGAGGCTGGTGATGCTTCTTATCTTCACATTAACGATTCAGTCCTGATAACATCTTCTAAGAAGCTACTCTGTCCACCAATGAGCCATCAAATAACATCGTCCCATTGTGATATGCTCCACCCCCAAAGAAGCCACTGAACATCCTACTCAGATAAAAGGAGTGGAGGAAACAGCACAAGACACCAATCTCCACTGATCTTGAGAGGATAGGAGCTCCACAACCCCTGGAAACCCAGAGGTAGATGGGATTTCTTCCACTTCAACCAAGACCACTTATCTCACTCCAGCAGAACTGCAGCCACTGCATGACTAGGACTGCTATCACTACCCTGACCAAACAGGGTAGCAGGTTGTATCGTTACCTTATCAGTTCAGTCTGGTGTTTCTCTGTATTACTGCTTTTAATTTTCTCCTATTAAATTGTAGTTCTGATTTAGAATCTCTTACAATATTTTTTCTGTGGGGTTAATTCCTCCGCTGGTTTATTTCCAAACCAGTACACAGAATCCTCCCTCTGCAAGGAGTTCATGGAGCAGCTGGTGGACTGAAGCCAAGCATGGGCTGAAACAGAACCACTGGGCCAGGAACCCATTTTGCCATGCCCAAGTACCTGTTACAAATGGGCAAATGCCTTGATCCTGCTCCTGGTGCATTGGCCTAATCAAGGTTAGTCTGGAAGTTAAACTCCCTCAGAAATGTTCTAATGAAAGCTCTTCCAGTGGTTTATACACCCACAAGAAAACTGGTGTAGAGGAGGCTCAGTGCTCCAGGCCATCTTTCTGTGTCCTTCCTTCCACATCTGTGTGACACCTGGGGAGTTACTTTGGCCGTCAGAGGTACCTTCACCTCCTTCCTGCCACACCATGCAGGCAGAACGTGGGTCATTGACTGAGAGATCCATCACTCCCATCCAAACCAGGAATTTCCCACAGTGATGTCCACTTGGAGTGTCAGGGAAAGTATCATCCTCCATGGGAGCTGAGAACGGAGTCTTTGGGTATTTTAGAAGTTGAAACACCAAAAATCACAAATGTGGATCTTCATGTGGTGAAGGAAAAAACAGGCTGTTGGTGTCTCTTATCCCATTTCTTCTTGCTGACATCCCACAGCACAAGTGTGATTGAGGTTTTCAAATAAAAGCTTAAAAATTCCTTTCTCTCTCTCAGGTCTGGCACCAAGAACCAAGCCAATTTCTTGATGTTATTTTCTTCAATTTTTTTTTCTCCTTGGAAGCCACTAAACTGTTTGGCTTTGAACGTTCTCCAAAAGTGCTCTTTGAAGCAACAATGTGAACACTTCAGCACAAACTCTTCCTGTTAAACTGAAAAATAGAAAGAGTTGGGCAAGCTTAATACCAAACAGTGCTGTAAATCAGGCCAATAATCTGAGCAGATCTGGCACATAATTAATCTTTGGGGAGTCTCTGGGTAGCAACTTGCAGGTCGTTAGTCAGTAAACTCCCACAGGTCTCCCTGGGTTTGGGATTAAGCTCTGTGTGTGAATAATCATCTAATTAATCACCTCATGCAGGGCTTGTAGGGACCTTCAGTGTCTGCTCTTGGAAGAGGTGTAGGTTTAAGCACAGTTGTGCCACAGCATGCTAGCAGGAGTCAAGAGAAATTGAGAGAGGAGGTAGTTTTCCTCTTAGGTAATACAGGAGGGTTTGAAGTTCCCATTTATTCCAGAGGCAAACTCTCCTCAACCATGAAATGAACTTGGGCGCATTTGCCTTGAGTTGATTCCCAAAAAAGATAAAACATTAGAGAGTTTTTTGAGGTTACGTTATATTAAACTTTATGACAAAGGCTGTCCCAGGCTGCTTGCTGTCTTACAGATATATATAACTCTTCCTGATTCAAATTATCTATATTTGAGAACTCTTTCACCAGAACTAACATTGCCTCCTCAAGACCAGGTACGGTGAGCTGAATATGTGCTTCAGCCTCATTTTTGAGCACTTCAGCATCTTGATAAGGAGAAGCAGCCTGTGGGTGTAGGATGGAAAGGCCACAGGGTTTTTTTTCTACAGAATGTGAGCTGAGACTTACCACCCAGGGTTGTGTCTTTTCAACTTGAGCTACAGCCCATCTTCTCAAGGGGTGCTTCACCCTCACCCCCGTGAGAGCTCTCCTGCTCACCACAACATGGGAGGACCTGGGCTCTGCAATGCCTGGGATCACTGCTATAGGAGAAAGTTGGTTTCTCCTCCTTTATTATGGAAAAGTCTCCATTAGCAATGTTCACCTAGAACATAGTTTGCCCTCTGGATGTGGCTCCATGCTGCAGAGCATGCAGGGATACTCATGTTGCCTAACTAAACACCAAAGAGGGAGCTGAAATTACAGCTGTGGAGACCTGTCTGTCTTGTAATTTTGGCTGTTGTCACAAGAAACTTGAAAAATATTGGCATGCAAATCCTTAAATACAACTTTTTCAGGCAAATGGTCTGAAATAAGATTTTGAAACTCTTAGGAGTTTTGAAACCTTCTGAAACCTTGAAAAGTGTGTTCTAAAATTGTTGCCTGGAAGGAAACTTGGGCACAGTTTCTGCTCTTTCATTGTGAAGCAGCTTGCTATATATTTTTAATGCCCTTACAATTATTTAAGTAAGAAGAAAATTAGCATTAATATGCACAATAGAAGCAAATATCTGTTTTAAGGGTACCATTCTCCACAGCAAGGCCATGGATTTAACAGGCTTTTACTGTATTATGGATAGCACAAGGCTGTGGCATTGAACCACAACCATAGGGAACAATCCAATTATCGTTCAATTGAGCCAAAGCAATTAGTCGGCTTAGGCCAGGGGATAATGCAATCAGCTGAAAACATTCAACAATCAGATCTGCAGAAAGCTGAAACTCACATTTTCTTTCTTTCTTTCTTAGCTGACTCAGAGATCTCATTCTTACTGATGAGCACGGGCAAAGCAAGAATTCAAAATATGGTGGGAAACCCAAAAGGTCAAGTTAATGATGGCTTTTATACAGGTAGGTTATTTTTGAGATGTACAAACTCATGGTTCTCTCTGTATTTCATTCTCCTATAGCACTGCTAAAATACATTCAGACTTTGATACTTATTTAATACTTTAAAAAAGGAAAAGCAACTATGAAAAGCTATTGTTAGATCTGAGATATAAGGATATAACAACCAAAGCTGTTGTTTGAGTGGGTGTGTAAGTTTAGGATACTTGGGACTGATTAAACAAAACATTGTTTAATCAAAGCTTTTCCTATAAAATATATGTACTTATGGTAAGGTCATTAAATTTTTCTAGAAAGTTTTTTCTCCAAGCTATTATTTTTTTGGATGTGGCACTGCATTTTGGTGATTATGTTGCCTGTGTTAAGTAAGAGATTACAAGATCCAAGCTACAGCATTATGTGAGTATGCTGTGTTCTTCCCTGTAGCTTAAGGATCTTTGGAAGGCAGAATTACCATAACCAAAACATTAAAGGCTCAAATACTTTTGTCTCATGCTGAATGAGGAATTGGTACATTACGGGTCTGACTGCTGTTTCACAAGTATTATGCTCCCTTTGACTTCTTTTGGGACTGTTGCTACTCAGACTACTGGTATATGGGATCCAAATGATCTTGTTTCTAGCTGAAGGAATTGGAAGAATGTGCTTCAAAACTGTACAGAGTGCTGCTTTTGCCAACAAAACAGAATACAGAGAAACTCTTCCTATCAGGGGATAATCTACTTAGATACACTTTCTGTTAACCTGTGTCATTATCCTATAATAATGGAGTGAAAAGTGCTCCTGTGTTTTGTTATGCAGAAAAGCTGACATGGAGCTGCTACATAAGAAGTGACAAAACGTGATTTGGATATTTTGACTCTGGAGATCCTGATCTGACACAGGTCGTCTTCAGCATGATCTGCTGAAAATTTCTAGGGCATGATTCCATTACACTGAGAAAAGTTAGAAGAGAACTTGCTTTTTCCAAAGGCTGAATGTAATCTTCGTTTGACCAGAACAGACACAGAAGAGTTTGTTATTTTATAGACATGATTTCTTCTGCACTCAAAGGAAAGACTGCCCTTAAGTCAATGTCTTTTCAACTCAGATTGTCACTTCATAAGGAGATTTTATTTTAGTACCCTCTAGTGTGAGGCTGTAACCCAAAACTGCCTCAACCTCTAAGCTTGGGTGAGAAAGGAAGGGTTGGATTTCTCTGAATCAAGTAAAAATGTAGAAATAATACACACATTGGAGTTTCCTGAAGATTACATGAAACTAGGTCAAGACATCTCTTTTGGAAATCAGTTTTTTGCCTGCATTTTTCTGTGAGGTGTTGTCTGGAGCACAGACTGGGCACTGCTCTTGAGATAGACAGAACCCTCCCTTGGAGCAGCCTTTTTTGCAACTCTTGAAAGTTAGCTCAGAAATCTATCAAAGTGGGAGCTTGTCTGGATAAAGGAGAGTAGTTAGGGGTTTTCCTGTCTAATTAATACATTGAAGGCACTGATGTGGAATGGAAGAGCTTGGGCTAAATTCCAATCTCATATAGTGCTGTATGTGAAAATACTGCTGCATTAATAACAAAACGATGGGATTTGCAGACTCTTATTTGCCTCTAGTGTTGATTAAAAAAGCCTAATCAGCCCTTATCTTGTGCCTTCACATCCGAACAGATTTACAAGATGGGGGCTGGGGAATGGAAAAGAGACCTCGAGGTGTCTCCCCCTGAACACCAAACTGCAACATCAGCTGGTTTGGATTATACCATCTCTGCAGATGGATCTGGCTCTTGTGTGCCGTTGAAGGGGGAAAAACATCGTTATGCTTGGAAATTCTGAGTGAATACAAAGTCTTTAAGTGTGAAAAAGGATTTTTCTTGCTACTTAGTATATCTTGAGGCTGTTTCTGAGTTCAGCCCATTTGCCTTAATGCATTCCAAAGAATTTGTCTCTGGAGTTGAAAGCAACTGTTGTAATGCTAAGTTAGAAATATTTGGGGAAGATATTAAAATAGAATTCTAAATGGTTTATGACATGCTGTGCCATTATGTACCGCTGTATAAAAGTTGAATAAAAAATCAACCAAATGAGCTGCACTATTCATGTAAAGCTTGCTAACCTATGAATAATGTGATCATCCCCCATACAGCATTGTAAAGGTTTTATCAGCATCATTGGAGTATTTTTATCTATATTTGCATGTCTTAAAAGGAGGACATAAAGGTACTAAGGTTGTAGAGTCAAACTTCCAGAGCTAAAGAACTTGACTCTGGGTTCTCTTTTTTTTTTTTTTTTTTGAAGTTGGTTGCCTGGTTTTTTTTTGAAGTTGGTATGAAATGCTGAATTTTCCTTTACTAAGAAAGCAGAAAGATTAAGTAACATTGCACTGAGTTCATATCTATGTTCCTATGTTGCATGGAGTCTCAAACACATGCAATGGATGAGCACCATGGAAGGAACTTGTATCTGCTGAAGGCAGTGCCCACCTGCCCAGAAACCCCTCTCCTTTCCAGTTACGCTGTGGATGTCTTAAAGCTGTTCTGCTCTTTATAATGAGAGAAAGAGGATGATTTTACGGCTTAGATGGAGGGTGCCTTAGCACCAACTTTCCATCTGCCTGGTGAATTCCTATATGACGCCGTGCAAGCCCAGCTCTTCCCAAGTAGCCACCAGCTGTCCTCAGCTTTCAGGACCACTGCAGTGTGGGAGGGCGTGTGAAAGCTTTTCAAACAAGAAAAATACTATGTTCCCTGCTCACCCTGGTTATGCTCTTCTGAAGTTCGTGTTGCTGCTCAGCTCCTGAGTGACAGTAAGAGGTAGTGGGGAGAGAGCTGTAGAGGGACCTTTGACATGGGCATGGCTGGATAGGCAATGAGTAATGGCTTTAAACTGAAGGTGGGTAGATTTATATTAGATATTAAGTAGAAATTCTTGACTGTGACAGTGATAAGTCCCTGGCACAGGTTGCCCAGACAAGCTGTGGCTGCCCCATTCCTGGAAATGCTCAGGGCCAGTCTTATGGGTCTCTTAGAACCTGGTTTGGTGAAAGGTGTCCCTGCCCACGGCAGGGGGATTGGAACTAGAGAGGTTTTAAGGTCACTTCTAACCCCAAAAATTCTATCATTCTATGACAAAGTTGAACATACAGGGTTAGGAGAAAGGACAGTTTTTATCACCAGAAAAGATGGTAAAAAATGTTGCCTTGAATTAGAATTATGTTTTGTTGCCTTTTCCCCATAAATCCAAATCTCTGTTCAGGTCGAATTTGCACAGTTCCTTTCCTGTGAGCTTCTGAAGCATATCTGGACTCAGACAACTGTTGCAATAGGAGTTTGGCAATAGTAAAGTTATGTGGCGTGTGTGAAAACCTCTCTTTCTGCTGCTCTTTGATCTCCACCGTTTAGAGGAGACACTGCATGACACAATCAGCTTACACTCAGTAGTGCTCATTTAACCAAGTGGAAAGAAGCAGGGACATGGATCATATTGATGTGTAGCTGAGTTTGTTACTCAGCCTCTGGACAAAACCTCTGCTGCTGATTCACCTCTGTGATTGATCACTCCTGTGTTATGTTCTTTCATGTTGTGAGTCACGAGACAGGACAGCCCTTCTCTGGCTACTAAACATTGCTCAGAGGTTGCTAATCGAGTGACTCACATCAATGTGCCACTTTTAATGCCAGAACTCTTTTGGGCATTTATCCAGGTTTCACTTTGGATGGGGTTGTTGGTGCTGTGGTATGCTCAAGCATTTGGTTAAAGTGAAAGCCTCCTTAAAGGCCTGACTCGCCAAGGTGGTCTGGTAACCAAACCACAAATATTTCTAACAGGAGACAGGATTCTTTCTCCTAATCCCGAGTGTGGCATTGTTATCTGAGAGGTTGCCTCCTGCTTTGTCACACCTCACCAGGTGTGTTATGTGATAACCCAAGGTGTGTTGGTGCTGTGCACATCCCCAGGATGGGCAGAGCTTTGCAGGCCTTGGAGCACTGAAGCCAGCCCAGCTCTGATGTCCAGCAGGTCACCTGCATATCTCATATCCTGGGGCTTTTGGTGCCCACATGCACAGAAGTATGAGAAGGTGGATTTGAGAAAAGGGACAGAAAGCATTTTTTAAATACAGCTAGGTTGTTTGATGTAGTCCAGCTGGGCCCAGAAAACTGTTTTCTTCCATGACTATGATCCTGCTATCTGATCTTGTACTTGGGAGTTACTTTACAATGATTACTGGAGTTGTCTCAGACCTTGGTGCAGCACAGTGTGCAGAGCCCAGAGGAGTTCAGAGACAGCTGTGCATCTGTTGCAGAGCTTTGGGCTAAGTAAGGAAACAACAGAGGCCTGGAGGCAGCAGAAGTCAGGGCATTTCACTGCTGCTATTAATATAATCCTGTTGGTGCATCTACAGGCTGACATGAAGCAGCATCTCACACCTCACATGGTAGAGACAGGCCTTTGGTGTCTCAGTGATCTCTCTTCAAGAGTAGGAAATTCTGTTTATTCCTCTCTTCCTCATCCCTGTCTCATATAACTGTGATTCCTTAAAGATGCTCAAGTCCCAAATACTATGTGAAGAAAAGTTGAGAGCTGTATGGAAATGGATTGTGAGGACACAGAAATAATATCTGCTCTGGAGTGTCTGTGCTGTCACTGCATCTCCTGGGGATTCCCTTTCCCATCCGCGGTTCACTAAATTTGTACCATCTGCTAGGGGAAGTTCTTGGGAAGTGTTTAGTGCCCAAGGCTGTTCTGTGCTCCCCCAGCACGGTGGGAGTCAGTATCTTTACTTGTGTTGCTTGGGTGAGAAATTGCTGAAGGCAAGAATCTGCACCAATTACAAGCAATAAGTGCTGAGGAGTGAAGATTGGGGAGGATGTCAGATTGCTTAAGTCTGTTTCAATACAGCTGTGTTGGGCATGCATTTCTTGAGATCTCTGAAATCTTGGCCAGCATTTCTGAGGTGGTTGGCAGTTCTTTGCAACCCTGGCTTTACCATGGCATCAGACAGTGAAATAGAGCTCTTCTGGGCCTTCCTACATGCCCTGCATTTTGACTCTCACACACAGTGAACTCCAGAGCACTTCTGTGCTCAGAGAACAGGTTTGAGCAAAGAAACCACTCTGGGCTTTCAGATGAAGAGACCTCTTACACATATTTGAAGTGGGAAAGATGGAAAGGTCAGACAAGTGCCAGAATTGTTTCTTGTGTATTCCAGTGAGGGACTTTTAGACCTGAACTGTAAGAGATGAACTCTTGGTGTGAGAAGAGTGGGTTCTTCCCAGGTAAGTTCAGTTTGTGGTCCTTTATTATGATGAGTTTGGCAAAACAACAATCTGCTCATGTGACAGCTGATCCAGACACCACAGGAGCTCCCACACAGAAAAAGTTGTGAGCATTTCTGGCAAGCAGAAATGGTTATAGCAGTTAAAGCCTAAAACTCTGCAGAGGAATTATCTGCTCCATGGACAGGGAATACAGCTCTCTGTATGTATCCTCAGCAATTTGTAGATACTGGCTGTATCTTCTGTTTTTTCATTACTGGCCAGTAGCAATGCCTGATTTATTTAACGTCTCCCTGATGCACAATTAAAAATCAGCAAAGTCAAGGGGTCCTCAAAAAATTTAAGATCCTCTAGAACATGGCCAGTAGCTGTCTGGAGGAATAAACAAATGAACTGAAAATCGAAATATAATTTAACCATAGCTCAGATGCCTCTATATCAGCCAGGAATTTTTCATTTTCCTCTATTATGTTTTGTTATGAGCTTTATTCATATTTGAGTCACATGCAGAAGAAGTTTCAGATCTTTCATGTCAGACTATAAAGAAATGTAGAAGCAATAACTTCTTCCAAATATTGTGTTCTAACCTTCAGATGGATTGCCTGCAATTATCCCACTGATGAGAAATAGTAATTCTCCCCAACGTATTTCCATGACACATCCTTTGAACTCACAGTGATCTGTAAGCATTTTAGCTCCTCGTAGAAAGAGTCTTTCACTTGCTGCCTTGTAAACAAATTGAGGAATTAATGGTAAGCTGCAAGAAGAGAGATGAAATTTCTTTTTCTTTTACAACCAATAATGTGGAAACATTTTGGGGGCAGGAAGGGATAAGACACCCACCAGAAATATCTCCCCATCCCAGTATTTAGCTCAGGAGTGTGTCTTCATTTTTAATTAACCATGATTGTTTCCAAGTCCAGATTTGCCAGTCCTCTAAATTTCAGCTTGTGTGAGTGCCAGAATTTGTCTCTGTGTGTGTCTTCAAGCACAGTGGCACTGGCCAGAACTCTTCTTTATGTGGTTTCTGACAACCAGGTTTGGTGGGAGCCAACTGAGCTTCAGCCCAGCTCCAGCCGCAGAGAAACTGAATTTTCCTGAACACAGGGAATCCAAGGATTGAGACCTTCATATGGAAGTCCACCAGGACACACAGGAGTGAAGGGAGATGGTTGTGTTTCTTCTAGGACAGTTCAGACACATCACAAGTATCAAAATAGTCCCATCTTCCAAAATTTCCAGCCCGATTTGGAGTCTGAGACCTGCCTGATATAGTGGTAGTGACAGTCACAAGCAGCTGTGTGCTTGGGTGTCCACTCACATCAAACACAACAACCAGAGAGTGTTTTGGCAGGAACTCTCCCACAGCACTGAGACAGGCAGCAATGACAGCACTTCCCCAGGCTTTCAGGACTGCTGCTGTATTCCCAGCTGCAGGATATTCCCAGAGTAAGCCAACTATTGCCTCTTGTACAATACTGTTTTCCAAGTCCTGTTATGGGACTCTCAACAGACCTCGGGCCTGTGTGCACCATGTTTCAGGACTGATCTTTATTTGAGGGGAGGGGAAGGTTTCAGCCAGTTTTGTTCCATATCACAGGGCTCTCAAGGCATCTCCTTGATAAATGAGGCAATATTTTTTAAAGCTGAAGCCAAAGGCAGGGCTTGGCATCTGTTCAGGTCAACATGCCAAGGACACGTGGGCTGTACACCGAGGGCAATTCCTACCCTATGCAGATAACCTGTCTGCACTGCTCTGTACACCTTTCAAGATGAGGCAAGAGAGTTGTGTCCATCTCAGATGGTTTCCCAAAGGTTGACAGTACTTACATGGATTTCTGATCTCGGGAAAGTAGAGAAGAGCTCTAAGCCTTTAAGAAAAATAAAGTAAATTTATGATTATTCTGAAACCCCATAAGGAGGAGGAGATGAGGGAAGGAACAGTGATTAAAGTAGATTTGCAGTCTCATTTAATAAGTTATGACTGCGCTGGGGAAAAGCTGGCAGAAGAAACCTTTTAAACCAAAACAGTCCAAGCTTGATGGGAAAATCTTTGAGCCTTCCAGGAATAACTCATATGCTAATGAGGAAGCTATATTTTGTTTCCTTCCAGTAACATCTATGGGTGAATCAAGAAGAGGGCTGACTGTGCTTTGTGTTGAATAGACTGTGTGTAGGGCTCTTGGAATATTTCTGAAGAGTCCTAAAGAGAGAAAGGATGTAGAAGACAATGAGGAAGAAGAGCAGCCTTGGTGACTTTGAAAGATAGCTAAAGTCAACTAGTTAAGGAGGCTTCTGAGTTCCCGTCATCTGCCTTGTCTATATATCCTGAATTTACAAATGGTCTTGTTAAAAACAATACATTTCAAATGCTATGAATCCTCTTGTTTTCTGTATTTGGAAAGATCTGAGTGTTTCTCAGCTTCATGTTTTTGAAGATCCTCAGATAAGAGGATTCTCATTTTAGAATAATCATATGCTATGGGTAAATACACACTTATCTCGTTGCTTCTGTAGTTCTCTCCATCAACATCCTCTTCCCAAAGGATTTTTTATTCTGTCTGTGAGCAAACTGGCATCCAGACAAGCAAGGCATTTTCAGGAAGGTAGTTTGCCTGTGGGGTGAATCAGGTTCTCTCCATTGCCTGGTTCCTAAAGGGTACATATTTACAGAAAGGATGATGGTGGGATGGGTTGTGATGGCTCTTTTTCCATTTGGTGGCAGAGAATCTGTCCCAGCACAGAATTATAAAATAGTTTGGTTTGGAAGGGACCTTTAAAGATCATTTAGCCCAACCTCTCTGCAAAGAGCAGGGACACCTCCCACTAGATCAGCTTGCTCAGAGTTTCATCCACACTGACCTTGAATATTTTCATGGATAGAAGCATATTACTGGTATTTCTTGCCACAGGAACCTGTAACACAAAGCTCCCTGTGAATAAAAGAAATGGGAATATTCTTGCAACGCAGCCCTTCTGTTTCTAGGAACATTACAGCAAATGTGTAAAAAGGGTTTGAGTGGCACAGAATTTAAACAGCTTTTTAAAAATCCACCTCAGTTTAAAGCTGAAAGATAATCCATTATTGCATAAGCTTGAAAAAGTTGGACAGATATGAATTTAGCAAAGTGGTTCCCATGCCAGGCTGTATCTCTCTGGGAATAGGCCAGCAGGAAATATGTAGCAGAGAAAGGACTGTCAAAATTTTTAGAGGATGACAGTGCAGAGACAGATTCCTCTGCAGGGCCAGCTCCTGGTTCCACAGCAGGACACCTTCCACTTGGCAGAGCTTTGTGTAGCACAGCCTAGGTGGGACCCTCTGCAGTAGGGTTACTTGCTGGGGTTCTTCCCTGGGGCTTTCTAGCTCAAAGGGTTTCAGCACCAGTGTTTCCTGCAAAAATGTGGGAACATTTGGGGAGATACTGAATACAATTATGTGGCCTCACCTGTCTTGAAATGTGAATTGTTCAATGACTAATGAAATCTTTTAAACTCCTGTAAATAAAAGATGGGAACAGATTTGCTGGTGGAAAGTGTCCCAGCTCAGCAGCTTTTCTCAGCCCCAGACAATTGCCATTTGTTCGCATTACTTTCATAGATTTGTAAATATTGCAAAGCATGAGGAGTTTAAATTTTCATGCTTTAATGTGAGGTTGTGGCTGCACTGTGGCAGGGGATTAGGCTGGGAGCTTGCACACAAACCCCAGTGATTGATAAAAACATAGAGGAGGGATGGGGTAGGAGGCTTCCCAGGGTGTAATTTGAGGTCATCAGCTGCGCAGATGGAAATGTCATTTCTAGGTAGAAGGTAGAAACAGAAACCTCTTGGTTAAACATCCGAGTGAAACTTTCTCTTTGAGCAAAGCAATGAGAGATGATGGTGATGATCTAAGTCCCTTTTCTCACTCCATCCAAAAAAAAAGACTACTGGGTCATACTTGTTTTTCTTTCCCTTTATGCAATATCTTATTGATAGGAAACACTTTGATTGCAAATCTGACACACCAGAGAAATATCCTTTATGTGTTCTGGCCAAGCCTCTCTCAGGAATGGAATGCTAAGCCCCCAGATACTTCAGGTGTCTTTTCCTGTATTAAATGAGTCTAAAGCTGCCCATGTGCTGGGCTGGCCAGCCCTAAGCCCACCCTCACACATTCATTTAAGCCACTTAGAAAAATCCCCAGACTTGTAAGAGAATCCCTACATATTTCAGAGCTTGCTGGGATGGTATAAACGCTTACAATTTGAGGTAAGGTTATTTGCTTGGTGAGAACATTTGCTGCGGTCAGAATATTTCAGCAGCTGTGAGCACCTGGCTCTTTTCAGTATATGGTGTCTGATAACATGATTGGCCTTCTGTGAGCTAAGGAATAATTTCCACATCGACTCTCTTCTTTTTTTTTTAATGTAGTTTTTCTTTCCTAAATTTCTCACATAGTGCGTATAAATCACACAGCCAAACTGCATGTGGAGCAGACTTGCTTTTGGATTTGTGAAGATATGAAATATGTAGCTTGCATTTTGCAATCACAGCAGTCCAAAAGAAAGGGTACATGCTTTTGGAAAGCATCTGAAGGTATTTTTCAGCATGTTCATTTTTAGGTGTCAGGCTTGAAGGATTTTTGTGGAATTTCTGCTCTGAAAAATTTATTTGAGTAAGCAACAGGTTATGAATACGCTCAAGTATCTGCAGTCAGGAGTAACTTCAGCAATTCAGAGTCCAGAGGCAAGGAGAGCTGCAAGACCTGGTATATGTAGAATGACTGATACATTGGAAGCAGTAATAGGTGGACCCTGCTACATTAATTTCTTCACCACCATTAGGGATATAGAGGTTCAAGACCAACCTGCTCTTTTTAAAGTGGGTTTGTCACCCTTAATTTAGTCATCAGGATCTGTCTTGCTCTCTTTGGCAGCCATGGCTGTGTCAGATAGAGGCATTCCCTGGTTGTAGGGGTTGCTTGCTTTCCTCTGCAGTGACTGGGCAGGGCACTTGTACCTCCTCTGTGGACAAAAACGATGGTTTTTCCCCATGTATCCAGTAGCAGAAGGTAAACAGCTCTAAAAACATTTTATTTGCTTGAGTGATGGTACATGGGACTCTCACACAGAAATGGTGTTAACTGAGATCAAACCTACATCAAGGTGGCAGTAGATGGTGTAGAATCACCTGTCAATGTTTGTACCACTCATTCAGGCCTCCTAAAGAGTTATGCACAAGGGGATACATCTTGGTTTGCTGCAGTTGTGCTCAGTGACGTGTCAAAAACCTGTGGGATCAGTGCTGGCTCTCTACATCCATCTGTGAATATTTTGGCATGGCACTTGCTCAGGGAATCTTCCAGAATTTGGCCTGTTATTAACAATTCTAAACCGATGGTTGCTCACAAATCCTTTTTAATAGATACAGCCACTTATGTGTTTAATCTAAACCCTGTTTACCTCAGTTTTAGGCAGCTGGGATGAATTGCACCCCGAAATGGTTTCACATGCAAAAAAATGGTGCTTTCTGGTCCTGCTATTATTGCATTGGAAATACATAGGGTTTGGCTGGCTGAGAGGTGTGTTTAATATGTACCAGTGCAGTGAACACAGCTCTTGGGGGCCAAGATTGCTTTGCTATGGCCATTATGACACTGCATACCTGAGTATGCAAAAAATCCCCTGAATATGCACCGCCTGTCATGTCCTATTGCTTAATGATGTAGCCAGAGGCAGACCTGGCATTAAGGCCATTCTTCCCTCCCTGTGGGGAACGAATCTTTAATCCCATCAGAGCAGATGCATTTAGAAACTGCAAAAGGAGCTTGCTCAAAGCTGTCACTTTGCTCCATTAATGGGTCCATTCTTCAGTCAAGGTAGTTTCTTCTCTGAGAGCTCAATGATAATGTTTGAATATGGGATATTTATAGTGTTAGTGCCAGGCTCTTAACAGCCTAATGGCTGAAGCCAGGCATCTCTGCTTTCATGAGCTGGGCCAGCTGGGGAGGGGGAGAGGTGGGCACGATGGAGATCTTCGGCTGAGCATGGAAATTTAGATTTCCTCAAAACAGGAGTCTGAAAAAGCTGACACCCTATTGATTCCCATTCCTTCTGCACAGGGCACTACTTAACAAATCATGCCAGGTGAGGAGAAGGGAGGGAAAGTAAAGAATGTGAAAATTAGTGCAAGCTTAGCGCTTGCTCTTGCATCAGGGACTGCAGCCCAGCATTGCGCTGACAGTGCTGGGACCCACCTGCCTCTGTCAGCAGCTCTGCCAGCTCCATTTGCCTTGCTTGGCCTGGCTTTGCTTGTCTTGATCTGCCTGGACTATTGCTTTAAAGTAATGGGACTTGGCTGTGGCAGAAATACAGGGCTGGTGGCACATTGTGCTTGGGGAAAGGTCACTTTTCTATTAAAAATATCTTCCCCCCTTCCTCTCCTCTTTCTTATATTACCCAGACTCCTCAGTATTCAGTAATGGTTTAGGACTAGACAAGCTGGTGAGGGAGTGTGTGCTAATACTGCATATTGAGCCTGACCTGGAGCTGTTGTGTCAAGCTTTCCTGTGTTTTCTGTTGAGACTCTCAGGATCTGAAACTGAGAGATCCCCAGACCCAGGCCCTGCTATTTACAGATTGTTCTCAGGTCAACAGGGAAAGGCAAGAATTTTCTTAGATCTGTAAGCCATGAAAATGCTCTTGACTTGGCCATAGGGGTTCCATAGCCTCCTCCCGAGGCAGTTTGCACTTGCTAAGGTGACAAAGGGCATTGCCCACCAGCTCTCTGCAAGTCTTGGCACTCAGTCCATCTTGCACACTCAACTCCTATTTTGCAAGCTGTCAAATGCCTCTTTGCATACTAAGAGTTTGCAGTACAGCTTTCAGATAAAATATTAATGAGTGGTTTAAAATTATCAGTAAAAGCATCCAACCATGGCTCTGCAAAGAGGAGAGTTAGAGCTTTACAACACCCAGATTTTCTCACCAAGGAAAAGCTCTGTCAGTTGTCCTTCTTGCCACCACAAGCATTTTGCAACCAGACAGTGACTTCTACCTTGTCCACATGCGGGGGATGAGGCAGCAAGGCTGCTGAAATACCAGCAGTGTTTAGTGTTGATCTTAGAGAAATAACCAATTTTTTCTCGTTGTGAAGCACTCCTGTGTTTTTCTCCTTTGGGATGCCAGCTGTGAATTCAATGCTGGATTCAAAATGCTTCTTGTGCAAACTTGATTGTCACTTAACCTGGCTGAAGTTACTCTGAGTTATACTGAAACATACTTCCTGCTGCTTGTTTTGGAGAAAGGCTCAGGGCTCAGAAGTTTAGTTTCATACTACTTTTTTAAAAACACATTTTCTTAGGCCTTGCCTTCTTAAAAAATAATTGTGTTCCACAAAGCATCATCATACTAAAATTGTCTTTACTCCACAGCCTTGCATTTCAATTCTGCTCCTCTTCCTGCTTTAAGAAAGCTTTGCTGTTCCTCATGCTGCAAATATATGACTCAGAGGAAAAAACATTCATAAACCCAAATCAAACCAATATTTTTTCAAAAATGAAACAAGGCTGTGTGGAAGCTTGGCTCGCCACTGATATTGCAAACAAATCTTGTTTATAATAATCAAATAAGCTGTGGTGGTTTCTGTGCCAGTGAAGGAGGCACTTGGGAGGACATGGCACAGCAAGCACCACCTGCCTCTGCTCCTACCTGAGATGGGTATTTTAGAGTCTGAATTAGTGTCTTGCACACTGCAGCTGAAGCTGTTTATACAGAGTTGTTCTGTGAGTGATGTCTTTCTGTACTTCTGTACTGTGGGGTCCTGGACAGGCTTTGGGCTGGGGCTGTTCAGATCAGGCTCATCCACTATTTATTCCAGGGCTGCTGTCCTCTTTCCATGGAGGAATTCAGGCTAAGGCTGCTGAGGAAGGCTTGACAAGAGTGAGTACTCATTCCTCAGGACAACTCCTTGTCTCTGCAACTCTGTAACAGAGAAAATTGCAGTGACTTCTGCCTGCCAGAGTTGTCACTGTGGCTGCCATACACTGATCTGTGCTCTGGGGTGGTGACACTGGAGCACTGTGAGCACAGAACATGTCCCTTGTGGGTTTGTGCTGGCTTACCGGTCTGCAGCTTAGAATGAAAGAAAGATCTCTTGAGGCTTTTTCCCCTCCAAGCATTGTGTTTATGCACCATGCAGAGCACTTTTTCTTCCCAGAAGAGGTGTGGGATGAGGAAGGTGGGAACCAATGCATTTTGCTTCCTTTGTTGTTTTATTCCCAAAGGAAAACTCCAGGAACTACATAGAAATACACACAGTCTCCAAGTGACTGTACTTTCCATCTGTGAATCTGTATAAGTTGCTGTCCAGAGATCTTTCTTTTGGTACCTACCATCACGTTAGAAAAGATGGAAATTATTTGCTCACTGGTTGGCAAAGAGGAGGTCATCCTGAAATTTCTGTACATACAATAGAATTTTTCCTTCCCCTTCTATTTTTCTCTCTTCCTGATTTAAATCACCACAGGTCTCACTTGGCTGAACGAACCTGAAATCCCTTGAGATCATGCCCTTGCTTAGGGCCCTCATAGTCTAAGCACTAGTGTTCCCCCCTCCTCTGAATTTTGGGGTTCTGGGGTGCCAGATGGGATGACCAATGTAGTTGCTAATGGTTTAAAGGTCAGTGAGTACCAAGGGAGTCAAAACACTGAACAGGAGCTCCTTTTTAGTCCCTGAAAAGTTAATGGTTGTGTCATGTAAAAGACCATGCATTACAAGGCCTGGCATGTGAGTTGCCCTTTGCTAATTAGAGCCAAGGGACGAGAAACCATTGCACCAGAAGTTTAAGTCTAAGAACTTCATGCATTCATTTACTATTGTTTCACTGGCTGTTAAACTATTTGCTAGTACTCATCCCAAATTCATGAAGTACTATAAATACTGGCAGAGAAAATCTTCATTATTTTTTCATAAAGGACAAGAAATACAGTTGGGAAGTTCAGTTTAGTAGTCATGCTTATAAACAACTGAGGGCTTGCTGGGTTCCCATTAAAAGCTTGTCAGGTGGTGCCTATGCTCTGAGCCCTGGGTGGCCTATTCCAAGTGTAAAATGGAAAAGTTAAACATTTCTAATTAGACATATCCCCGTATGTGAGAGAGACATCCACCCTCTGGCAGTGCACTTCATGAATACTCCAAAGATAGTGGAAAATGCTTGCTGCCTATTACCACCTGCCAAGCTGAATGTCTGATTTTTAACCCCAGGTCTTTTTTTAGGTCTCTTCATGCTGCCAAGTAAAAAGATTTTTGTATGAGGAGGAATGGAATTCTACCCATTTGTTAATCATAAGAATTGGCTGCTCAAAGTCCTCGTCTCTCAAGATTAGCAAACAGCTGTCTATGGCATCCTTCTTCTCAGTACATAATCCATCCTACTTTTGTCATTCCTGTCATATCAAGTCATAGAATCCCAGAATTACAGAATGATTTGAGTTAGAAGGGACCTTAAAGATCATCTGGTTCCAATCCCCTGCCATGGCCAGGGACACCTTCCACTAGACCAGGCTGGTCAAAGTTCCATCCCATCTGACATTGAACCCTTCCAGGAATGGGGCAGCAACAGCTTTTCTGGGCAACTTGTGCCAGGGCCTCACCACCCTCACAGTAAATATTTTTTTCCTAGTATCTAATCTAAACTTACTTTCTTTCTGTTCAAAGCCATTCTCCCTTGTCCTTATAAAAAGTTCCTCTCCATTTTTCTTTCAGGCTGCTTTCAAGCACAGGAAGGCCACAATTAGGTCAGCTTGAACCCTTCTCTTTACAAGTGTCAGATGTTTGTCACCCTGCTTAAATTCCTTCCTTGATGGCACCCCAATACCTCCTCCCCATCCATCCCCATTTCTTCTGCTTTTTCTTCAGCTGCTTTGCTGAGTGTTAGAAATGTTAAACCTATGACAGCCTTAATTTTCACCTGTTATAATTCAAATTTACAACTCCTTGCTGTCCCTACTCTGAATGTGGAGAACAGTTTATTTCCACTGTCTTTTTAGCTGCGCTTGTATCCATGAATATGATTCTGTGTCCCCTTAGATTTCTCTTTTCTTGGCTAAACTTCCTCTATGCTTCTTCAGAGGTTATATTTTCTACCTATCTGCATCAGGTGGTCTCCTCCAGCCTCTGCTCAGCCAGCTGACATCCCAAACACACTGTAGTGCTGGGAAAATCCCAGTTTGGCCTCGACATTGGAGCATGGAATGGGGGAAATATTGTACAACCTACAGGCAGTGCTCCCATTTGTGCATCCCAGTGTTTGCTGCAGTGATGCACAACTGAGCCAATTTCTTTTACAGGTGGAAATTATGTCTTTTAGCCTAACAAATAATTTTCATGGGCTCAAGCCCTCATATTCAGTGCTTATGTATCCTCAAAATGTTTGCATTGTGGCAATTTCTCATTCAGATCGTAACAAACTCGAGCAGGAAAATAGGTGTTTTTGTTTCTTGCTTGTGATGACTTTGTACAAGGCCTGTTGTGGTGGGGGGCACTGCTGCTACTCTTAATAGATTTTATCTCAGACATAATCTGACTCAAGTTTTCAAATTATTATTACTGTACTCATTATACCCACTTAAGTGATATTTTAAACTTTGCTCTGAGTCACCAAGTAGGTTTTCTTCCCTCCCACTCATTCGTAATATTTTCTAGATATTTGCCCAGGTTAATGCTCATTAATTTAGGTTCCAAATTTAATAATCCCCTGATAAAATGCTCTAGTTTAAATAACTCCTTAGGCTTAAGGCAGATGTCATGTGTGAGTCATAATGTATTCCCACCACTTTGAGAAGAATATTGTTCACAGTGTCATATCCAGAAACAGCAAATTATCTGCTGAATATTTAGATATGAGTATATATTTGGTAACTAGAAAGAACAGATATAAATGTGTATTCCAAAATGCTATTATTGTAGTGATACTTACTAGGTGTTTTTATTTGTTGGCTGCAATATAATTGTTTAAAAGCATCTGACTTATTTTCAAAAGTCAAGTGAGTAAGACGCTCTTAAGGGAATGCTTGTAAGCATTTTCTAAACTGATTTTCTTGCAGGCTGGAAGAAAATTGATATATCCCTCATCCATCCCTTTTACAGCTCGGTTTGTACTCAGCTTGACCTCAGCGTTAGGCAGGCTGGAAGAGCAGAGGTAAATGTGCTGCTCTGTCCCTGTCCCATTGCCAGTTTCCAGGATAGGACTCAATACTTTGATTTTTCTAGCTGCCTCTATTCCAAACCGTTGCATGCACTTTTCCTGTATCAGGTTTAATGTAGAGCTTGTGCAGCTCTGAGTACTGATCTTGGTTAGGTAACAACCTCCATATTTCACACATGATGGTTTTGTGCATTCCTGATTTAAGCACTGATGAGACACTTCCACCAATTCCTGATTGCCCCTGGGAACACAGGAGCTGTGCCTGATATGGTCGCTCCTGATCTGAGCAGAGTGAAGCGTTTGATACAGAAACTATTAAGGCCAAGTTTTTATAAAGTTAATTATAAATAAACCCACAAAAATATACAGAAGTCCACTGAACTTGGTGTTGTGGTTTAACTCTAGCTGACAACTAAGTACCACACTGCTGCTGCCCACTCCCTGGTGGGGATGGGGAGGAAGATCAGGAGGAAAAACCACCCAAACTTGTGGATTGGGATAAAAACAGTCTAATAATTGAAATATAGAAAAATACAATAAGACTAATTATAATAATAAAAACAATAATAATTTCAATGAAGAAAAAGAAAGGAAATTAAACCCAAATAAGTGGTGCACAATGCAATTGCTTACCACCTGCTGAGCAATGTCCAGCATGTCCCCAACCAGCAACCAGCATTTCCTGGCCAAGTTCCCCAGTTTATACACTGGACAGGACATTTTGTGGTTTGGAATATCTCTGTGGTCCGTTCAGGTCAGCTGTCCTGGCTGTATCCCCTCCTGGTTTCTGGTGCATCTCCTCCCTGGCACAGCATGGGAAACTGAAAAGTCCTTGACTCAGGGTAAGCGCTGCTCAACAACAACAAAAACATCAGTGTGTTATCAATACTATTGTCATACTAAATCCAAATTCAAATTCAGCTGCTAGGAAGAAAGTGAACTCTATCCCCAGATGAAACCGGGACACTTGGTTTTAGTAGCTAGTGTAGTGAAGCAACAGGCTGGAATGAGTCTGGAGATGAGGGTGGAATCTTGGTAGCTGCTGGACTATGGCACCAATAAATGTAGGCCAATAAACACCTCTATGCTCTTACCTTTCCTGCAAAGAACCTGCTACATTTCCTCCCTTGGAGAAGAGGGAACAAGGGACTGCTGAGGTGTGCCCAATCCCTCAAAGAGCCTGTTTGCTCAGCCTGCATCCCACTGAGAGGGAGAGACACTGCTGCTGGATCGTGGCCAGCGGATCCCACCGTCAAGCTTTTGACATGTCAGCTTCTGCTTGTGGAAAACTCCATCTGCAGGTTTACAGAAAGTGATGTCTAAAGACAGATTGGCAGCAAGAGCCAAGCAGGGCCCCTGCCAAGGCACTGACAGTTGGGGGGCGTCAGCAGCAGACCCGTGTGTGCCAACGTTTGGAAATTGAAACCAGTTTTTGCCTAAAGCGCCAATCCAGAGTCTGAAATGTTCACATCTCCTTCCCTGGGGATGTCACCCACCCGGGCTGGCACAGGGACTGAAAGGTCATGCAACTTTCACTTGTCATTCTCTCAATTAATGTGTAGAGGAGTCACAGGGCATGGGAAGTGTCATTAAAGAACAGACATCTGTCAGGATTAGAGAGGAATGTTGGTGTGGTGGGAAACACAGCCATAAAAACCAAGGTGCTGATGTCTTGTGGGGTATACCAACACAGCACACTCCAAAGCTAAAGCTCAGATCAGGACCCTTCAGCTACATGAATACAAGGGAGGAAAAGCAGGTAGGCAGCAGGGAAGCCCTACAAATCCAGGGGGCACTGCAATCCGAGGGGGATGTGACCAGTGAGACATGGTCTAGGTGGGAAGTGTGGTGCTGATGGTGGACATAGGAACATAGGTGAACTTTTTGTATGGGAAGATGGAAAGAATGGGGTCTCCTGAAAACAGAAAACCAAAGGAGAACAGTCCTCAATTGTGTTATGTGTGTAAGTGGCTTCGAAGAGCGGGGGAATAATCTGTTCAAGTACGGGGTGGGTAGAATCAGTAATAATGAATTTAAATTAAAACAAGGGAGGTTTAAATTAGCATAAGAATTTAGTCTCTAAGTATAGCGAAAAAAACTGGAATAGGAGGTGGAGCCTCTGTTAATCAACCTGTCCCTAAATTCTTCAAACAAAATCAGTCAAGGATGGCTCAGGCAGAGTCATGTTTTAAAATCTTTTTTCTCAGCTTTATTTCTTACTGGGGGTTGGCAGGGGAGCAGCAAGGTATTTTTATCTGTTTTCGTTTTCCTCTTTCAGAGTGAATTTCAGCTTTGCTACCTTGTTCTTCCTCAAATCATCTCTATTTAGGTGGGGTCATGCTCTGAAATGACAGCCTTCAACTGAGCAAAGGATTTATTTATTTAGGATGCAAGTTTGGGAGTCTTCCTTTGATTTTTGGCAACTGGTGTCTAAATCTTCCCTCAGAAGAAGTGGGAAAAAAATTACCCTATATTGTTCTTGATGCTGTGACAGTTCTCCTGTTACCTTGGGCAAGTCTTTAATACACCCTAGTACATCCAAGTGAGGATTGTAATCTTTATCCTTCAGAGGAAAGAGCAGATTGTACTTTCTTAGGGCAAGGACTATTTCTTCTCTGTACTGCCTCTATTATATGGAGTCACACTTTAAATCTCCCTGTGACTGCAATGGGCAGTAATCTTCCTTTGTCAAAATCTGAGATCACCAGTGTCACACAAACACACAAAGCTCCCAGACAACACCTCCTGGAAGAAATCCTGTAATGATGTGTTTAAAGAGTTCAGAAAAAGAAAAAAAAAGAAGAGGGAGTGAGCTTTCTCTGGAACTAACACAGTGCTCAGGTGAGCCCAAGGCTTTGTGTCTCCAGGACTGGTGTGTGCTGGTGAGACCTTATCAGGCACTTTGGTATCACACTGTACAGCCTGCAGGTCTTGCAGTACTGAGCTCTGGAGTCATTAGCAGCTGTTTGTTTGCTTTTGGGAAGCTCTGTCCCCTGAATGGCACAAGACACCACTGCAGGGAGTTATGTGCTGCATCTGGTTGCACTTGTGCAAAACAGAGGTTTTATAATGCCTGAGGTTCTTACAGGGAAGAAAGTAGTTCTTCAGGGTCAGGAAATGAGACAATATGTGTCTTCATTGCTGTCCTAAAATTTTTGACTGTTGTTCCCTTGAGAAATTTTTTCTGCCTGGTTCCTGTAGCCACTCCTGGCTCATAAGAGCATTGCTCTTGGGCACACCAGAAATGTCTCTGGTCATGTCCACGCTGTGAAATGGCTCTGTTTACTCTCAGGCAACATACCCATGGTGTGCTAGGGAGATGTGCAGGCCCCAAGGAGTCTCTGCTGGCCAGGCACTCTGCACTCAGGCAGGAATGTGCCGCCTTTTGGAATGGCAGATCCCTGCTCTTGATCAGTTTCTGTCTCCTGGTGTGGTCCTTATACCTTCTCACATGGGGTTTTTATGCTTGCTTGAGTTACTGTTATCATCACAGTAACTTGATTTCTTTGTGCCCCCCTTGTCCTTCCCTTGTACACCATTAGCATGGAGACAGTTGGAGCTCACGAAAAATTTTGCAGGGAAGAAGAACCAGTTTTGCACAGCTGTAAATGAGCACAGATAGGCAGCTGGGTCCTGGGCTGGACCTACAGAGCTGCTGCCTGATGGAGTTTATACATTGACCAATACATTCAAGTCTTGCTAATCTGTGTTGAAGATGCTTATGCCGATTTTTCCCAGTGAAATGCTGGATTGCACTTGAATTTCTGACATTCCCCTCCTTCATATAGAATAATAGAATCATGAAAGTTGGAAAGGACTTCTAAGATCATTGAGTTCAGCTGTCAAACTAACTGTCCACCACTAAACCATGTTCCTAAACACCACACCTACACATTTTTTGAACACTTCCAGGGACAGTGATCCTACCACTTCCTTGGGCAGTTTGTTCCAATGCTTGTCTACCCTTCCAATGAAGAAAATTTTTCTAATATGCCATCCAAACCTCCCCTGGCATAACTTGAGGCCATTTCCTCTTGTCCCATTGCTTGTTACCTGGGAGAAGAGACTGACCCCCATCTCACTGCAGCCTCATTTCATAGTGGTAGAGAAGACTGAGGTCTCCCCTGAGCCTCCTTTTCTCTCAGCTGAGCACCCTCAGATCTCTCAGCTTTTCCTCATCAGACTTGTGCTCCAGGCCCTTCCCCAGCTCTGTTTCCCTTCTCTGGACATGCTCCATCATCTCTCTACCTGAGAGTCAGCAGATTCCTTTGTTAGGAACTGGAAGCTCTACAGGATGATAATTATATTTTAGCAAAGTGCTGGAAACAGTCCCAGGGACACAGTGTGCCAGGGTCTTTCAGAAACTAAAGTAGAAGGTACCTTTTAAAACACATGTTCATTAAGCTTGATTCAAAATTCTCCATGTCTTGGAAAGTGGCAATGGGAACAGTTTTTTAGCCTGGAGAAATGTTGGTCTAATCCTGACTTTATAGTGTCAGTTTGTGCATGGTGTTAGCATCTGTTTTCTCTGGCACTGAAGCTTGAGCAGTGAGGAAGCTGAGATGGGGAAAATGCAAAAGGCAGGATGGGCTAGGCCCCTACAGACAAGCACTGAAGTATTTCTATTCTTAGTTGATCTGTCATTGTGCAAATTCATTAAATCCTGTGACATTTCTATAAGCTTATGAACAATTTTTTCCTTTCAGAATTCAAACCCCTGTGACTCTTTTGTTCCAATCTCTTCCCCATCACCAAGCAAACCCCAGGACTTTTCTCTGGGCACATTAGAAGGCGGCACTTCTGCCTTCACCTCTTGAAAGCAGGAAACTAAAAAGAACACTCTCCTGCTGCAGGGGAGAAAAAAACCCACCTGGCAGTGACAATAACAGAGAAGTGAGATTTTGCATGGAGGGCAGGCACGTTCAAGGTGAGATCTCTTTGGGGAATGATCATATTTCAGTGGGACTGTGCAGAGACAATGATGCTTTCTGAGACAGGATTCAAAGAGGAGCAGAAGAGTGAGGGATGCATTCCTGGATTTGCCTATGGAACCAGCTTCAAGAAGAGAGCAGCTGAGGCAGTGATATAAAAACCACAAGTGAAGCTGCAAAACCTTTGATTTAAAGCTGTTCTGCTTGAATGCTATTGCTATCAGGCACCCTTTCAAGGCGTGGAAAGCTTTGCCAGGGATAAAGGAAAAAGAGGCAAGGGACCCATATAAATAGTCCAGCAGCTTGACTGTCTAATTCTTAGTGTATGGAAAACTTTTGGATGCCATTATAGTGGCAGCAGCAAGAAGAATGAAGTTTGATAACTTAGTGTCTTCTCCCTCTGATCCCTGTGTTTTTGTGTGCTGAGCACAAAAAAGCTAAGAGCACTGGTGGTTTCTCATGGTATCCAAAACCCCAGATTTCACTCAACATCTGCTTTTGGTCTGGCAGTCCCCTGTATGGAGAGTTCCCCACTTCACATCCTGCTCTGCACGTGGAAAAGGTGTGTGTCTGTCTGTCTGAAGGGATTAGAGCCCGTCTTGTAACACTTGCAAAAACGCTTATCAAGCTGTGGGACAAAGCACAAGGAACTGAAGTGAGAAGCGACAATCTGCTCTGTGCAGCAGGGAAGCACTTGGCAAAGATGCAATTTATAGCTGAAGGAGTTGCCAGGTTTTTTGTTATAAGTTGTTCTGCTTACTTTGGCAGAAATGTAACCTGGGAGATCGTAGGATGGTTCCTCTGAAACAGATTTCTGTAGAAAGTGGGGTGTAAAAGAACAAGATATGGTGGGGCAAATTTCCAGCTTCTCCAAGGTTGCTTTATGTTAGTTCTGAAAGCAAGGAAGATCTGAGATGACCATAACTGCAAATGGTAGATCTTCAGTAATTAACAAATGATTCTAAATTCTTGATGGGAAAGAGGAAGTTTGGGGCAGCTCTGTATAGTTATTCTTGTAAACAAGGACTTAAAAAAGCCCTAGACTTCTGTAAAACCCATTATATAACCCAAATAGAAAACAAATATATAAATAAATACATATATACAAAGACATATATATAGCCGAAACCATCTGCCCCATCCCTGGAAGTGTTCAAGACCATGTTGGATGGAGCTCTGAGCAGCCTTATCTAGTGGAATGTGTCCCTGTCCATGGCAGGGGGTTGGAATGTCATGATCTTCATGGTCCCCAAATATTCTAGGATTCTGTGATTTAAAAAAAAAAAACCAAAACAGTGGAAACATCCAGTTTAGCCCTCATTTATGTGAACTCAGTTGCATTAGAAGAAATCTGGTCAGAAGATTTTCTTTCAGCTTTTTTTTTCTTCAAATAAAACTCAGTTGCCACCAAAGAGCAAAGAAGCACCTAGAAAGCTGTAGGTTTATTTCTCTTTCTTTTGGTGGGCTTTCTTAGTTTCAAGTTAGGTTTGACCTTGACCAAAACAGTCAGGTTGCTTAAACTGACTTCCAGGACAATATTGGAATTGCCAGGGCACAGGGAAGGCTGTGGTCTCCTTGGAATGTCAGGGCAGCCAGGACCTATCCCTCCACCCCACTGGAGAGTGGGGATGGGGATGACAGGCCAAGGTCAAGTCACCAGCCCACGAGGGGACGTGGATGCAGAACCAGCAGGGCCATGGGCAGGCACAGACAAGGAAGGACTGCTGACATTGGAGCTCTGTTTTTTCATATATTAAGATCTGATTGTATCTTGCATATTCACTTTAATACCAAAAAAATTGTCTTGCAGCAGTGTGTGCATTCCTGGAACTATGGGAGGGGTAATCCTACAGCAGGGGAAGGGTTACACACAGGAGGTTTTGCAGGCAGACCCAAGCATGACAAGTTCTCACATCATCAGGCAGTTTGGACACTGTGAGAAAGCAATTCCTCTGACAAAAACACAAGGGAGAAAGTCCCTTGCTTTGCACAGGGAAGAGTCAAACATACATTTTATTTTAAATGTTTCAATTGACTTTAGAGTTTGTCTCTCCAGTTAGCCTTTCTGTCCATGCTCACCTTCCAGATTTACGGAATATTTGGGGTTCCAGCCTTGCTCAGAAAGCTTTTTTAATTGCTCCTGGATAGGCTATTGCCTTATTGCAGGTTGGTTGAATTCTGTTTGATAATTAGTCCCACATCAGTTGTATATATGAAATAATCATCTGACCAACTGGAAGTTGCTTGCAATGGCAGAGTAGCTAATTAGAAAACATTCATTTTGCAGTGCTCTGTTTGATTTGCATCCTTGCTTAGTGCACACTGCTGTGTACACATTGCTGGGCTTTGCTGATCTGCTCTCCAGGGCCAATTGGGCCACAAAAGTCAAGTCACTTCTTAATTTCAGACTCCAAGGTTAGGCAAGTCTCTGTTAGCTGTAGCCCTGAACGGTCATAAAAGTGAATCCTTAGAGCCTGTGGCAGAGATGTGTGAATCTGCTCATTGTAAATAAGGGAATAGAGTGCAGGGTTTGGATATTAAGAGGGGTAAAACCCCATAATTTGTTATCGGTTTCTGCATTTTAAAAAAGAAAGGTCACTAATGTACTTCATTCGCTGTTGCACAGTGTGCTGCCAGTAAATAAAGTCTCAAGCAGCTTGCATACCATCAGAAGCAAAAGAATAACAGAAAATGGGTTTCAGAGCAGAGCTTGTTAAAGGAAAGTAAGAGGAGAAACAAGATCCTAGATGAACAAAACCTTGGGATTTGTTCTGAGTCAAGCTTGCAATACTTGCTTTTAACCAGCATTCCCAGTCAAACCTGGGAATCATCTGGGGCTCTCTCCAAAGCCACCACCATTCAGAACATCAGACCCAGTAAATACAAAACATATTTAAGCATTTAACTTTTCTCCTCTTGCTCACCTTAGCCAGAAAAATGGGCTGTGCTTAAGAAGGATCCCTCTCACTTATCCTTTTCTAAGGGATTCTAATGTGAGAGTGAAAAATAAATTCTATGATGGCTGTTAGGAGCTGAGCAGAGATTGATACATTTGTTTTCTCTTCTCCATTCCTAGAGTTCTGTTCAACAAGCAGTGCATGGAATTAATTCCTCCCAGCAGTTTCGTTTTTTTTTTTTAATGAATGATAATTTTACGTACTACAGCATTAACTGTCTCTAAATCCTTCCAAGCACACAGACTGTAAAATTCCTGTGGTGCTTGTCACGAGCTGTGCACTTGGACTTGTCATACTCCACTCTTAATGGTTCAGAATTGTAGGAAATAATCTCTTACTAAACTTAACCTATGTTATTTCTCCCCTTCACATCTCTCCTACTTTACACAGGACGGATGTTCTGATAAAACTGAATACTTTGATGTGTTTATCTACTTTACACAACAGATTTATCAAGTGTAGAAGTGTTAAAGGATTTATTTTTCAGTCAGCAGCTCCCGAGGTGGGGCTCACTCTGGGCTACATAAGGGTTGACTTCCTCATTTATACCATAATTTAATTGAGTCAGGTGATGGCAGAGATGCACACACTTATTTAAAATAAGATAAACATATAATACTAAGAATGTGAGGGAAATCTATGAAAACTGCTGACCTGCATGTTGAAATTGGCCATGTCCAACATGACGCCAACAAAGACAATGATGTCCCCATCCCTGGAAGTGTTCAAGTGCTACAACCCTCCAGGCTGGAGGGTGTTTTGACAACCTGGTTTAGTGGAAGGTGTCCCTGTCCATGGCAGGAAGTTGGAATGAGATGAACTTTAAGGTCCTTTCCAACTCAAATAATTCTATCATTTTATGATTCCATGATTATCATAGCTAAGAAAAGGTAAGTATCAAACAGTATCAAAAGCCTTGTAATGCAAAGACAGTTTGTAGCCTTGATATCACCAACAAACCATAATAAATGTGTGAGTAAGCACACAAGTTTGCACATGGGTCTGTCACAGCTCAAATTTCTCTCTGTTAAGAGAAACCAGCTGCTGAAGAGAAGTTAATAGTTCATGCCAGCCAGTATATGGCAAGAGGAAACCCCTTCTGGTGAGAAGAGATTCTCTCTGCCTGACAGTGATCTATGTTTAACTTGCATCTGTGTCAAAAATATGTGCAGTGTAACCATTGCCTCTCTTGTCAATTTAAGCTGATCTACATCAAAATTCTGGGGGAAACCAGACAACAGCAGCATTTCAGTTCTCTCCTTCAAGAATGAAAAAACTGAAATAAAATAGAATGAAACAGAGAAACTTCTAGCAGGAAAGATGATGCCTGGTGAAGGAATGAAAAGTTGCATTCTTAAAGATAAGACAAACTACTTAAATTCCTTACTTTCATATACAACTTCAGTATTGAATCCTAGAAGGCCAAAAGCCTAATGTAAGAGATGCTGTGGAATTGGTGCCAGCTACCAAGGTTCCCTCTGTAATTATCCTTGAAGTACTGCATGGAAAAATGAGCACTCCAGCAGGCCAAGCATTGTTCAGAAACTTTAACAAAAATCTTGAAAGAAATGAAAAGTGGCATTCCCACCCATGAAAAAAAAAAATTAAAATTCCAGAAGTTTAAAAAAGCATTAAAAAACAGAGATGAGGAATCAACATCAAAGTTTACTGCACCAGAAGTGCCAGCTATAACAACACAGATATCAAAGCTCAGTTTAGAAATACCTGATCTGAAACAGAGCCCAGATAAACAAATGCCTCAGGCCTCGTCAAAATTCCCCTAAAAGAAAAATAAATTAACAACAGACAAAAGAAAAGGAGAAGGTGGAATCCACACAGATGTAATGGATCACACAGCAAGGAGTCCATACAGGCAGAAGGTCTGGAAAAGGCATTGACAAAACTGAATTACACATGTGACTTGACACACTGGAAACAAGACAAAAGCAAGAAGCAAAACAAAATTTGGGATATTTGGGATGGGAATGATGTCTGTTGAACTATGAAAACTTAGGAAGGAATTTTTAGGGGAAGTTCCAGATGATATGAAGCTTGTTTACATATCAGTTAATGGCTCTGCTAAGGAAACTGAAAATATTGGATGTTTTAGATTGCTCAAACATCCTTTCACATCTCCTTCAAAGATGCCTAAGTGTAGGTTGGGAACTGAAGTTTTTTAATCAGAATATCTTTCTCATGCAGAAACAGAGGAAATTCCTGCTAATCTTTCAAGAATGTTGAATCTAAAATCCTTTCTGTCTGCAAGGGAGATAGAGCCTCTGCAAATACTGTATTTAGAATTTCTGGTTTGGGTTTGTCCTATGTTGATATTCATTCTTCCAAAATTGAACAGCGATCTGCATTTCTGACAGGGAATGCAACACTAAATATCAAATGAACATTTCAGAATCCGAATAAAAAATGTCATCCCTTGCTGATATGAATTTGCAACAGATTTTGAAATTTTAAATGAAGATGGATCTTTGGAGCAAAGTCTGAAGCCAGGAAGGAAAACACCATCTCCTGAAATATCTGTGGGTGACACAGAATGTATAGTTAAAATACATTAAATCTAAACCAAAAATTTCGAATTTCTTGCTATAAGAGAACAGTCAGAAAGTGACATTGGTTCTAAAATGGAATCTTAAACTTCCTAGGGAAAAAAAGTAAAGTTTTGCTGATAAAGACATCATTCAAAAATCAAAGGAAATGCTTCAGCTGAACTGAAGAACTCTGAAATAAGAATCATGATCATCTTTCTTGGCTGGAAGAAAGATGAAATTGAAATTTGCAAAAGTTTGGGATCTCCCTAAGAAAAAGGAAAAAGCCTGAGATCTGGTCTCCAAAACCAGAAGTAGAGCAAGCCCAGCTAAAAATGTCATTGGAAATTGCTGACATTTCTGTGCAATTCCAACATCAGAACTTAAATTTGTTACGTCAGATCCTGGAGGAGAGGGAGGTGTTGAGATCCCTGAGGAGAAGGAAATCAAATTAGAAGGATAATATGAGATAAAAGCTGTAGAAATTGAGACCAAGCCACATTAGAGAAAATACAGAATACCTGCATTAGGCTGGACCTCCTTAAAGGCAGGAAAAAAAAAGGTGATGCTGATGTTGAAAGAAGTGTGGAAAAGGTAGGCATTCCTTGTGATAAAATACAAATTGGAATACATATCCCTTAAAATAGCTTCCATATGCAGCAACTACAATTGCAATTGGAAAAGGAGGTGTTTCCAAATGAGGAGATTATATGAAGAGTCCTGGTGTTAGCTTGCCAGAGATGGGAGAAGATATTTCATTACCTGCAAAGGGTACAGGGATTAGAGTGAATATTCCAAAATCAGATACAGTCATATGTACAGATATAGTTAAGCTATGTGCTCAAGGACAAAACTGCATAATTCACAATTCAATGTGTTTTCAGCAGAGTTGTTTAAACCAGAAATAAGTGCTTCAAAGATTGACAAAAAAAAAAAAAAAAAAAAAAAAAATTTTTTTCAAAAA
>VZRZ01001923.1:429111-495068 GCA_013398175.1 Climacteris rufus | reverse complement strand
AAAAAAGTTTTAAAAAATAAAAAAAAAAAAAAAAAAAAAAAAAAAAGCAGTTTATCTAAAAAGTTTCCTGCATGTTCTCTGACTTTGGAAGAGCACAAAGTCAAACCACTGGATATAGAGATCCTCAAAGCAGAAAGCTCTACTGAGATAGACAATTCAGGAGTCGAATTTAAATGATCATTAGCTGAAATTAATGCAGGTGGAAAACAAAATACATAAATGTTTGTCTTCCAAATGAAAAGCTGGATATTTAAAGTCAAGAGGAAGCAATTAAAACAGGGAAGTTTATTGGTGAAATGAAAATTTCAGGAGAAAATAGGCAAGGAGGTGGATAAAAAGGGCCTGGATATGAATGGTCTATAAAAGGGATCAGAAAGGGATCAGAAGATGCTGCTTATATTGCAGCAAAGCTGGGAGATATAATGGTAGATGTTTCAGGAGTGAAAAGGGATGTGAAAAGTGCTAGAGAAGATCCTGAAATAGAATTTCAAGTGGAAAGTGTTGAAAAGGACACGTCTGCGGGAGTGGAAGAGCGAGTGGCAGAGTGAGCACAAGACACAAGAAACCTTATCACCTATGGAGGCAACAACAGGCACTGAAAAATCTTAAGCTGATGAGACGCCATCTAATGTTCCAGTTTCTCAAACTCTTGTTACATCTTCAGCAAGAACTGAACTGATCTTGTTGGAGGAATAAAAGCATTCAAATGTTACTGGAGATATGACCAAATGAGGATTGTCTTTTATCAGTGTTCAGTGAAATAATATAATATCTGTTCTTAACTTTCTACGAAGAAAAAATGAGGCAAAACCTAAACCTGACCCTTACAAAACTTTGATGTTACAGTGTTGCCTTGAGTTTTGCAGTTCTGGATGTTATCATTCTTTTGTAACTAGTTCTCACACATTCTCTGTAAACATAGCCATGTTATTGTAACGGTATCTTATTATTTACATTCCTTTCTCCTGGGCACAGAAGTTTGATGGACATTTCCTTTGACCAGTGTGATTGAGGGGAGGCTCATTGTCTCCTCCAATCCACAGTGGTTTATAAGGCACATATAAAATAAAGTTGGTCAGGGTCCACCCGACAGACTTGTTCCTTTACTCTCAGGAGGTGTCCATGTCCTTCTTTCATGTCGTTATTGCGACATTACAGCATTTACTATGTATAAATTCCTAAGTATATTAATATGCTATACTATGCACTAATACAAATATTGATTTGTTTATATCGCCCCAAAAAGAAACAAAATCCCATTATTATCTGCTGAAATATGCATTTAATGACAGTAAAATTTCTAGATGTGGAGGTTGCTAACAGATCTGACACTTTTCACCCACTACAATCCTGAGTTTAATGGATGTGCCTGTGCAGAAATGCCTCTCTTTGCACCCTGTATTGTCTTTCCCTGTAGTCTTTTACTTAATACAAGAAAAGCAGACACAGCAAAACACTTAGAAATTGGATTTTTAAGATTTTTGGTTGTCAGACCATCTCTCCAAGCATTCCTTATTCCTACACCTTTGAGGTAGGGCCAAATATATCAAAGAGAAATGGTGTCTGCCTCTGTTCCTCATCTTCTCTCTGAAGAAGTTGTTCACTAAGAATTAGGTATGGGTCAGTCATTTGGATCATTTCTCTGAAGTTTGTCTCTCTTTACATGTCATTGTCCAATAGATGCAAAATTACCATGTCAGACAGCAATGGCAGGCACCAGAACTGAGGAAGGGAATCCCAATCAACCCAGGAAAACAGAGGCCAGGAAAATGTAAGATAACAAGGGACATCCCATCCAGCATTGGTTCGTGTCTGCTTGCAGGGCAAACTCCATGTGAACTTGCCCAGAAACTCTGCCCCACCACTTATTGAGCACTTCCAGATTTTTTTTCTTATCCTTTTTTCTACCAAAGTTACCCCCCAATTTTTTTCATTTTGCTGATTACAGTGAAAATTTATCTTGGAGTGCCCCTACAAGGAAAATGACTCAGTTAGTCAAACACTTCTGAAAAAGATTTTCAAATTGACCCACTACTCACATATATTTATTGCTGAGCAATAGGAAAATTCTATCCAGAGGCTGTTCCTGTCTATGACAATTAATATAGCACATGGTCAGTTGTTTTCGTTGGTACAGGAGAATAAACCTGTGAAATGGATCTAATGGAAAAGCAGCTGGGGGGTGTTTCTATATTGCAAGACATTTAAATTAGTGAATGGAAATCTCAAAATGAATCTGGAGAGGAAACAAGGGATGAGAACACTAAAAGCAACTCAATTTCAGTATGTTCCATGTAGGTGAATACTCATGAAAAGTGTGCACTATCTGTAGTATATGCCTTAAAAATCTGCATGAATGACAACATGCATTGCTTTGTAAAGGTGAATGTATCACTCCTGCACTGGCTCAGGGATGGAGGATGCTGAGGCTGACTACAGGGAGGGAAGAGACATTGGGGGGTTTGAAATTCTGAGCTGTGGTTTGGTCATTTGGGCCTCACTTGGCATGAACACTGAGTTAAAGTGTGCATTGAGATCCCTGAATGGAAGAAATGAAAAAATAGTTTGGTTTTGAGGTCAGGTTTGTAGGTGAAGTGAGTCAGTTCCTCAGCTGATATTAAGTGACAATCCCCAAGGATTTAAGGAGCATTTGCTAACGTTGGGGTGATGTTACCATGTCTTTAAATGCAGGGTGAATTTTACAAGGGAGGTGAAATTTTGTTTTAAAACCTCTGAGCAGTACAAGTTGAACCGATCAACGTTTTCTTGAAGAATGTCTACAGGCTCCTAAAAATCTTACTGGGGATGAATGACAGTCTTGGAAAAGAAAGAAAGAGAGATAGGGATATAAGGGACAAAAAAAAAAAGGAGTGCTGGACTGGTCCTTTCACTATTGAGGAACAGTGTATTTCTAAAAAAGGAAGATGATCTGATCAGGCAAGAGTAAAAAGCATCCATCAGCTGGGGTGAAAATGTGTTGATAGTGTGCAGTGGTTTTTTGCATCAGTGGAAACACATTAAATAAATCAAATATTCTGAACCTGAGCTACTGAATATTGTAAATTCTGCTAAAGGCTGCTGAAAACCACTTGAAATCAAGAGGTAATGGGATTGACAGGAACCCATGTCCTTTTTCAGAATGGCTTCTTCCATCAGGTTACAGCAGAATTGACATCCCTGCCATGAACACTGCGGTGGAATGTGCGGGGTTGAGTGGAGGAGGGAGAAGCAGATGTTGTTTTGGTTGGCAAAATAACACTGTGGCTTAAATGCTATTTGTAGGGAGCTATCTGGGTTTTGTTCCAACTTCCCCGTTGTCCACAGCACAGCTGATAAAAGCTTTCCCCCATTAAGACAATGGGAAGATCTGGTTTGGTCCTGTCTCAATGTGGGGAAGAAAAGCTGCAAGTCCCACTAATGACAATGGAAATTGTTAGAGGTCACAGTCGTCACTGTCACTGCATTAAATATGAACATTGCTACTGCTTTTGCAGCAATAAATACCAAATGTTTGTAGTGTCACAGGTTGTGTGGTTTGTGAAATATTATGTGCCCAGCGGAGCTCCCTAAAGGTGAATTACCCCACAGAACCCATAACAGTCTAAAGTGTTTTCTTTCTGGCAATTTAGAAAACCAATCTTACTCTGCTGCTGTAGTTGCTGGGTTTCAAGGCTTTCATTACCTACAGAGTAATCATGTTTGACACAATGCTGTGGTTATTGAGTACAATAGTTACATTACACAGTGCACCTAATATATCAAACTCCACATACTCCTGGATGCAGATGAGATAATATTTTAATCTTTTTCTGAGTCATGCAGGACAGCTACATCATTGGTAGAGACCACTGGAATTGAAGCAGACAGGGCAAAAAATAATAGAATAGAACTTAAACAATATATTTTTTTTTGCTGTAGGTAGGCTATTCTATGACTTCTGCACTGTTGTATCATCTGTTGAACCAGCTGGTACCTGCTGTTGGTAGCAACAGGATGCTGTAAAAAATAGTCTTCTAGTTTTGATCCAATTTTCTCATGTTTCTAAAAGCTCTCTCTACTCCAAAAACTGTTCTCTGTTTTTGCCATTATTCTCCTATATGAGCCTTCTATAGCAGTAGCTTTGTTCTTTGGGGGATATGCCCAGTTCAAGTTAGATGAAAATGTACAAGGCAAACCTGACAAGAGTTATTGATGGTGGCTTAATTCATGTTGACGTCTCCACACTTCTAATTGCTCTGATTGGCCTTCTCTGCTTCTTAGGAGATGGGGAAGACTGTGTGATATGGCAAAGTAACTTCATCCACAAGGAAATTGCTTTCATCAAAGTGCTAGATTTTATCAAATAAGTCTGCTGCTGGAACAAAGGAAATGCTGTTATCTGTGCCCCAGACTATAATTCACATGCAGATTAGTTAGGATGAGGGTGGGCATTGGTGGGGATGGCTCACGGCCTGAATCAGGCTTAAGCGAGAGTAGGACCATCATTTTTTTCCTCGAGAGACTGAGTTTCCTATCAAGAAATGCAGTGTGTGTCTAATAAATTACAGATTTATTAAGAATTCCCCTGAGAATACTCAGAACGAGATGAAAATTACTTCATTATTCATTAGCAAAACTGCTTAGATTCGGGAAGTGTTTGTGGTTTGGATTAATGCGCGAAGTTATCACCGCAGCACCCTGGGTTACACAAGCTGCCAAATTGCTGCCTCAGGAGATCGTCACCTGTCTGCCTGCAGCTTTCTGCAGTTGTCTGCAGGTAGTTGTACCCCAGCTGCTCAGAGTTCTTTGCTGATATCCTGCGTTTTAAATGGCCTGCGAGGTGGTTTTCTGCAAAGAACAAAGTCTGCTTTCTGCTTTATCCTGTCATGTGCTTTCACAATGCAAAGGCATCTGATGGTGGGTAATATTCCAGAGCTCAGGGCTTTGCTTTGTGTGGCATTTAGAAGTGAGCGAGGCAACTCCTCCTTGCTGAGACTTTTGTGCTGCATAAGGCATGTCCCACGGTGCTGGAAGCATCTGTTGTCTGGTTTTAATGATATTTTTCATAACACCTCTGTACACAGCCTTATGCCTGGAGCCCTCCTCTCTGGTCCCTGCTTTCACTGTGGTCTGTCTCTTGCTAAAGTGGAATCATCTGCTTGTCTAAGCCCCACTAAGCACTCTGAGATAGTCTCTGTAGGTTTGCAGTCCTCTTGTAGGAGCCTAGATGGTTGCCACGTGGTGACAATATATATCTATATCTATAGATATATATTAAATATATTCCACTATAGGTTCAGGGTCCTCTTTGTTTCCTTTTCTGACTGAAAAGTTTCCGACGTTTCACCATCTCTGTTATTTTTTTTTTTTTATTTTGCCAATGGTGGAGGTTTGCCATTTGTATAATAATGTCCCATTTTCCCCATCTAGCAAAAGAAAAAAGGAGGAAAAGGTTTCGGTTTTCAGGAAAACTTGGAAATTCTCCTACTGCCCCTTGTTATTTGCCAGTGGAGAGAGATTGTTATATTAGTTTAGCCCAACACTGGCTCATTTGGATTTCCAGTCCCTGAATTTCTAGGAATTTGTTATTGCCTTTGAGCAATTGTTCTGGTCTTTTCTGTTCTCCTTTCCCCAGGGTTTAATAAAAAGCTTAGTATTTTCTCAATTTCTTGGATTCCCTTAACAATCACTCTTACAGCACAGGGGTATAATAATAATTTTCAATTCTATTTTGATCCTTTTATGTCCTTCCAGCAGCAAGTGGATATGGTCTTGTAAGAATGCTTATATGGAGTTAAGTTTACTGAAAACTGTTTTGATTCAAAAGCAGGATATCCTTTTGCTGGATGTGCTTTTCCCAGGCTGTGTGAGCGCCTGCTGTCTCCCAGGCCTAAATTCTGTGAGTGTTTATGCATGTGTTTAATTTTACAAATTAATTTCACTGGGACTGTCCCTGCGTAAGCTTTTGAGGAATCAAAGCCTTACCCAGCTTTCTGATGCTGTGTCCTTCCTTTCATGCAAATCCTCTCTACTACGAGGTCATCTAGGAATATCTGTAAGGAGAGGCTCTGTTTAAAGGGCGCTGCAGGACAGAGACTGTCTGAAGAGACTCTGCAATAATTTACAAGGGTGGGAGAAATGTGTGAGGAGTTCTGCTGCAGGACACTGCTGCTCAGGGCATGATGCTTGACAGATCATAGAATGATAGAATGGTTTAGGTTGAAACAGATCATCCAGTTCCAACCACCTGCTGAAAGATTATTATTTCCCATTTTACACATGAAAAGGAGATCCCAGTTGTTTTATGGTTTTCTATAGGAGTGACAACCAAGTTCCTTGATTACTTGGAGAAAGCTGGTTAAACCCTCCATCCTTGAGAAATGGGAGCATTGAGTGAAAAATCTGGCCCATGTGTCTTTGTTATCTTCTGAGCTTGAGATAACTTTATGTAGATTGTTTATGTCTGCTTTCTTTGTTTTCTCCTTTTTTTTTTTTTTCTCTTATGAAGGGAGTGCATGATAAGGTGGAGGAGAAAGAAAATGTTATTCTGAACACAGATCTCCAAAATGGGTCGATAAATTAAAAACAGTGTTTGGACTTTGCCTTCTCATTCCTTTGCAAGCTGTGGCTGTGTACACACGCACATCTATTGCAGCCTCAGAATCACAGTGGATCACTTCAAAGATTAAACTATTATTTTCTGAATGAAATCTATCATGAAAATATGGCATCTTCCGGGACTGCTTTTAGTCATCCTTCAGCATTAAAACCTTGAAGTTAGCAAGTTTTTTCAAGTGTGCAAGCAATTGTCTTTCTTCTTGGGATGCTGTTTATAGTGGGTGCTTAACTTCTGCAGCTTGGGAGAAGTCTTGTCTCATTAATTTTTAGCCCACTTCTACATCACACACACACCGTAAAAAAGTGCCACAGAAAAGTGATGAATAACTTATTTTCTTCAAATCCATTCCTCGAGTTTCTGGAGCTCTTTATTACTGTACCAGTGATAGATATTGAGCTCCTGCTTTCTGTGTAAAAGCAGGATTATTATTATTATTATGGGGAAATGACAGTTAGCTGATGAATAGGTAACTTTATCAAGATTGTTTTCATCATGCTGCTATGATGAAGAATAATCTGTAATTAGAAAGCTGTGTTGAAGTTTTTAGTCTGGAATCATTCCACATCTTCTCTGACAGGCAGGTTTATTAATGTCTTAATTTCAGTTTTGCATTTGCCCCTTACTAAATCTATGCCTTACTATGCAGTTCTGAGTATGATAATTTGTTATGTTCTCCTTGTCAATTAGGAGATGACCAAAGATAGGAACGTGAATTCAGTAAAGTTCAGAACTGCGAAAAGTTTAAAATCTTTTATCTCCATTTAGATACATTTTGAAATCCCTTTGGAACTTAAGTAACAGGAGATTTTAATTTTTTTTCTTTTTACTTTAGAAATGTATGAAACTTGATGAATATTGCAAAAAAAAGAGTTGTTAAAATTTATTGGCTATTGCATGTTTCATGTCATCACCAGAAGTGAAAGATTTAAATGTATTTTAGCATCTAAACTGTCACCATCAGCTATCCCACCTAAAGACTTCACATTTCCTTAGGTAATTATCTGAGACTGATTGCAAGATTAGGAAAGCAATGCTTTTTCTTGGCTCACATGCAAATTTGTTCCTAAAGTTTTGCTTTTTTTAAACTATGGCATCTAGAAACTTGTTTTCATAATAGATACTGGACTAGAGCTCTGGTGAAAGCCACAGCAGAGTGGGAAACAAAGTTTCTCTGTAAATCCCAATTGGTCTCGTGGGCTTTTGATGAAGGCTCCTGGCAATCCTGCTGGGTGGCAGATCCCTGTTCTGCACCTTGCTTCCCTGTGGGGGATGTGCTGCTCCCTTTCCACTCTCCAACAGTAGATGGGGATGCTCCATTGACAGAACAGATCCTTTCTTCTGCCTCAGAACGTGACAAAGAATTAATTGTACAGTTATTTAGGCTTCAGACAGAAATGTAAGGCCCCATCCCAAAGACTCTGATGCTTATCAAGTATCAACCCAGTTTATCTGAGCTCTGCTGTGTGTGTACTTTGAGGTAGAAACATGACAGCTCAAAAATTGCAATCTGAAGCAATCCTTGCCTTTTTGTGTGTTTGTTTGTTTGTGACTCCCATTATTCCAACTGCAGGAATTGTGTGGGGTGGGCAGTGGCCTTGGCAGCTGACTGCAGGAGCTGGGAAGCTGCACTTTTCCCAGGGAGTGTCACCATACATTTTTCAGTGCCACACTTCTCACTTGTAGCAGTGATTGCTGCCTTCTTGCTAGGTTTCCTGGAGGATGGAGTGACTGGCATCAGAGCCCTTTTCCCACTTTAGGCATAAAGAACTCACACTGAGTGTGACAGGCAGAGCTAAGATCAAGATTACAGGGAGGGGCAGAATTTAAATGGTCAAAAGTTGTTGGGAATGAGGACATGGATGTGACTATGCAGGATGTTCAGCTGTATAACTGGTGTTCACAGATTAAGCTGAAAGGTTTCTTGGGGATGTTTCTGTTGAAGTTGGTGCTGATGCTGGCAAGAACATCCATGGCTCTGAGGAACAGCTTGGGCTTGCAGTAGCAAACCTGTTCATCAAGCAGAACTGGGGTTTGATAGAGTGTAGATTGTCCTCTGTGTTGGGGTTTGCCTCAGGCCCCCAGCCCTGTGTTGTTCTCTTGCTTTTCACATACCCCGGAGCCTGAGCCTCTGCACCAGAACAGCAGTGGCTTGGTCTTTGCTGATACAGAAACTCATTTATCTTCCTGTGTCTTGCTGTGCAGAGCAATAAGGGTTTCAAGCAGGCAGGGCTTCTGGTTTCTGGAAAATAAGCTAACAAACTCCACTTTGCAAGATTACCATTTCCTCTTACTATTTTTGGAAGTGTTTATTTTAAAACACTGAAATTAATCTCGGGAACATCAAGCAGCCCTTTAAAGAAGGAGGGGTGATGGGGCCTGGGGAGGAGGGAACTAGAGGAGAGCTTATGTCACTGAGTTTTCTTCATGAGATTGAATTTGTTCTTTAATCACAAAAAACAGTCATTTGGTTCTCAAATAACTGTCATTGCAGTACACCCTTCTCTCTTCTGATTTCTGCCATTTTTGGCAAACACTGCATACAGTATAAAGGCCTTTGCAGAGCTATTAATCATGTTTGGCAGCCAGGCTGCACTAATCTACTGTCTGGGAAAGTACTAACTTGTGTGTTTTGAGATGTAGTGATTAAAGCTCTTTATACTTTTCTTGCTGAAATGAGACCTGAAGGAAAAACTGGATGATCACAGGAAAAGCAGAGCTCCTCAGCCCTTCCCTGCATTCTACAGCCCGAATCTCTACTGTGCTGGGACCAGAGCTGGGTCAGAATGGACACTGCTTTGTGGGATACAGCTGGTTCAAAGCACCAGGGAAGTGGTAACTGTGGTGGTGGAACTCAGCCTTCACAGCAGACAGATGGGAAGGGCAAAACTTTGTACACCTTGCCTAAGAGACTTGGTGATTAAGGAATGGGGAAGGAGTAAGAACTTTCCTTGCCTGATTCCCATCAAGAATTTTGAAACAGGGCTCCCTTGGTGGTAAAGGGATCAAAGACTGTTTCTTTCTCTCTAGCCCAGTGGCCATGTCCTTCATCTGGAATGTGTCAGGCATGGAAAAGTGGTGTCAGAAACAGAAAGTGACTGCATGTGTGTGCTGTACTCCATCAATCAGATCCTCATGGGTGTTCCAGGGTAGCAGCTCACCTGCAAGTAAGTCATTGTTTTGGCTATGAACAGCCTCAGGTTTCAGCTGTACCTGAGGTTCAAGCACTGACAAACATTCTCTTTCCTGCATCTGGCAAACGGCTCCTTCCTGTGCAGAAGGAGAAGCTGACTGCCGGCTCAAAAAAGACCTGCAGTGTCTCAATTCTGGGTGCAGATTTTCGGTCTAATTCTATGAGCCAGCAGGCAGAGAACAGAAGCCAGATCTGTGATTACTAGAGGATTGCTTGTGGCAGACAGACCAGTTGTGATTTTTCACTTCATTGATGGTCAGAACATGAATGCTGTGTTGGTTACATGGAGCAGAATAGTGGTACAGGATACTTCTGGACAGGAACAGTATGATCCATCCTTCAGTTTTATTATTTTAAATTGCTTGTTTTTTATTCATATACAGTGCTGTTGTTCTGTTAGGCATTTCTTGAGCAGGTGGATTTTAAATGAAGGTCTCCTATTGCCAAATAATTGAAATGAAAGCTAATGGTGTGTATCACCTCTTGTCTAGTGGAAAAAATGGTCTAGGTAAAGGTACTTCTGACTGAGTGCTTGGCTTCTTACCAATGGTAAAGAGTTTCTTAAGGAGTGTTAGCAATTTGTTTAAGGTCTGCCTAGTCCATTTCCAGGAGAGATACTGCACTTATTTACTTGAAAAAATCTGAAGTTACTATGAAATTTATGAGTCAATGTGGGCCTCTTAGTTTACCTCAAAAATTTGAAACTGAGAGTTTGGGGAAAGCCAGAAAGATATGAGTGTGGTTTGCCACAGAAGAAATATTCTTCTTTATCTTGGATGAGAAGTTATGGACGCTAAAGCTCATCTTCCAGTAGGTAAGGAAGGCCAGCACTAGAGATGCTCCAAGATCACGTTTTCTTCATGTGGCATGAAGTGACAAGGGCACTGAAAACTCTGGGCTAAGAAAACAACTTGATCTGTTTTCTTTTCTTCAGTCTGAGATAGTCTTTCATTCAGTTGCCTTTTGTGACTTCTTAATACAGTAAGAAATGGCACAGACAGCAGACTGGTTTCCATGGACTTTGTATATAATGGCTCTAAACTGTACTAATTTACTGTCTTGAAAATATAATAGAACAGTAATGACTCAGTGATTTGCAGTGAAACTCAGATTAAATTCTCTTTTTTTGCTGCACAGGATGACATTGCTTGTTGCATCACACAACACAAAAATAGGTCTGAGGTGCCTCTTGAATTTGCTGTAGTACACAGTGAAATTGGTGTGTAAGAGAGGTATAGAGAGGTCCAGTCTCAACCTTAGTAGCTGAAAAACCTCTTTAAGAGAAAATTTTTTTATTAACAAAGGGTTTTCGAGTAAGAAATGAATTAATGAAAACCAGAAACATTTATGAAATCACATTGATTTCATTTTCCTGCTCAAGATTTCTAAGAACTTTGAAATCTATTTTGTTTGTATTGCAGATATTTTTCTGGGATTGATTTTTTATTTCTTTTATCTTTCTGTAGCTTCTGTCTTACGCTTTTGTTCTCCAAGTACTTTTTTTGTTTGTTTGTTCCTATCCCAATAAACTTGATGAAAAGGTTCTGTTTTGAACCAAAATTGTTATTTGCAATTTCTGTGAATTCCCCCCTGTTTCTTTAGAAGTGGTCTATGCTTCGTAGATCAAGGGGAAAGGACATTTCCCTAATTGTGATTTTTTTTTTTTTTTGCAGTATTGAATTTGTTTCTTCATCTCTGCCTGCCTGTTATCCCGAGTGTCATGAGGTGTCACTGGGGATTTGCACACCAGCCACTGGATTTAAACTTTCAACTGCTGAGTATTGGCCTTGGATTTATTGGTATTATTGACCAGGCTGGATGTTACCCCTGAGGAAATAATCTAGTGCACCACTGATAGGATGCTGAACACGCCAGCAAAGCGCATCATCCTTTAGAGCACTAAGGGGGGCTGAAGAGCTGCTTGTGGATGCCATCCCACCCTCCACTCCCAAGAACCCTGGGACATTTAGATGCATAAGCAGGGCCACAGTGATGCCGGAAGGCTGCAGGGGCAGACTGCTGACTCCCAGGGTTTGGTTTATTGGACGGGTTAATGTCAGTGGTGCTTCCCCTACACTCCTGCAGCTCTGTCTGGAGTGAGCTGTCTCCAGACAGTCCTGGCAGCTTGCTCTGAATTCTAAAATGAAACTGTGGGGGTCATCTCTAAATATTGGAGCCTGTGTTTCTGTGTATTTTGGTGAAGAAAACGTGAGTGCTCACCAATCCTACTATCATGGAATGAGTGGGACAATGAGAGGGACTAAAATGGTTTTCCTGTGCCTTACTCTGCACCTTTTCTGGTGATGCTCTGCATAACTTTCCATAAAGTTTAGGGAGAAAAATGTTGTTTGGTTCCCCAAAAATTGGGTGTTTGCCAGTGGGATTAAATGTTTTTGTCTGAGGGAAAGGAAGGGGGGGAGCAAAATCTTGAGTTAAAAGTCATCCAGCTGAACGTGTAGAGTTCAAGAAAGTACCATCTTATCAACCATCCAAAGTTAAATTTTGTCTCTGTTTCCTTAATCAAACAAACCAGAGGAATTCTAGTGGATGGACAAAAAGCACAGCTAATGCAGGCATCTTTAGCTCTTCAGAGAGGGCAAGTTTTCTGCTAAATCCTGTTTTTTGCTGTCCTGAAGTTGTGCTACTAATTCAATATTTTTCACTGCCGCTGCATTTTTGTGACAGTATGTCTTAAACTGCAGGCCTGAGCTGTTAAATTCTTTTAGCCAATATATTTATATTTTCATTTTATAGAATTCTTTTATAATGTGTTGGAGCAGCAGTAGCTTCACCTGTCTGAAACTTCTTAACTCAAGAAGATGAAGGTCATAGTTGGCATTCCCTGATGAGGAGCCTGCTTTGAAGAGAGGTGAAGTGAGCCTGGAAGGATTTTTCTTGGACTGGATATATCCAAGCCAAGCACAAGATACTCAGAAGTGAGCTTTTCAGAAGGGGCTCTACATGGACAAAATTGTCTGGCTAAAATAACACCACGGAGGCCAATCGCCATCTGGCTTCTTGCACTGGTAAAGGAACCATATATTTAAGAGAGCAGTAGCTGTTGCAAATGGTCCCTCCGCCAAACCTTTTTTCCCTGAGCAGCATCTGAGTTTGGGGTAGAGAAAACAGGTTTGCAAACTGCTCACTGTATATACTAAGGATTTGTGGTGATTAGCTACATGCCCAGTGCTGGGAATTGCCTTGCTGCATCCCTAACTCACAGTGGGGTGGGGCTGGGATCTGATGCTTTGGTACTGGGGCTTTGATTAACAAAGGTTGTATCTATTACACAGAAAGCTGCCACTGTGGCTCTTCTCGTGTTCCCCACGTGTGAAGCAGAGGTACTTAATGTCCCTCTAAACCAACTTAGTTGTTGAAATTATAGAAATATGTATAATTGCTTTGGGTTATTTCAAGTCTACAACTATCTTTGGTCATCTGCCTTTATCTACAAGCATTGGTTTTCACACGCAAATCAAATCACTGCCTGAGCAAATAATGACTAAGAGTCCAAATTCTACTTTTTGCACAAATACCACTCAACGTGGAAAAATTAGAATAGTATAATGTACAACTGAGCCTTGTCTCCCCAGGCACTGGAGTGGAAGAAATCAGATTCTGAGAGGCACCACCACATAGAAAGGGACTTTTAGTTTCTAGTGTGACTCACTCTGGTATCCTCCATGACAATCTTTCTTGTCTGCTAAATTAGCACCTGGGTGACGTTTGTTAAGTCATGATGTCTTGAGCTGGAACTTGCTTCCAAGATAAACTGATTTTAGCTCATACCCTTGTGAGGACTGGGTTGAGGTCTTCTGGGTTATCAGGTGTTTCTTACTGTCTTCCAGAAGACAACCAAAACCTGTCTTAGATGAAGTTAGAATTTCTCTTCACCTCTGTTCTTGCTGGAAGACTTTCCAGAAGATCTCTGTTCTTTATATATATATATTGTAATGCAACCACAGAAAACCATGTTTTCAAGGTGTCATATCTAATTGTCATTTTATTTTGCATGTAAATTCCTGTATTTCAAAGAGTGCAATTAAATATTCTGACTATCATTTAAAATATTTACAATTCTCTTAGTCAGATAAGACACAATATTTTTAGTTGAAGATATTCCCCAGACATCTGCTTTTTTCTAGCCCATATGGTGGAATGTGTGCCACGTCTCATCTGTACGTTATGCCGTATAACTGCTGCCAAAAAGGATTCTAAGCTACTATCTAAAGCAAAGCTATTCAGTAATCTGACAAAAACCCTTTCCAGAGCTCTGTCTTTCATAATCTCTGAGCAATCAGACACCAGTGTCATATTCTGCCCTTTGTTTTGAAACAGTGTTGGAACATGATGGAATAATTAGTGGTGTGCTGGCTTAGTCTGTGACCCTTTTGCACAAGAGGTCATTCACAACCCTCCAGCTGACCTGTTGCTGTTCCACTGAGGACCCTTCACCAATGGATTTTTTTTTCTCTGCTCTCGTTAGTATAATCCAAAGGCTGCAGTGAAACTCTCTTGGCTTCTAAGCCAAGATTAAATAACATCAGAAATGTATACTGATGCCTTTTTGTTGCTAGAGCTAGCAGTCTTCATACTGGATTTAGACTTTCTTTGCAGTGTTTTGAGGAAGTGAGATTTGATTTAGGATATTCTCCAGTAAAACTGTAATTTATAAACTATATTAACTGTGATTTATGAACTATATTCTGGTGTTTCAGCTAGATTAAAATAACAGAGAAAATGAGAGGAAAAAAGAGAGAGAGAGAGAGAAGGAATCACAGAATCATAAAATGTTAAGGGATTGTTAAGACCTTAAAGACCATCTTGCCTGGCCAGATCCCTCTGGATGACACCTCTACCCCCCAGCCTGTGACTGCACCTCAGAGCTTGGTGTCATCAACAAACTTGCTGAGGGTGCACTTGATCCCACTGTCCCTGTCACCAACAAAGATGTTAGACAGTATCAGCCCCAGTATTGACCCAAGAGACACCACTTGTCACTGGTCTCCATGTGGACAATGAGCTGCTGACCACAACTCTTTGCATGTGGCCATCCAGCCAGTTCTTTACCCACCAAGCAGTCCATCCTTCAAACCACGTTTCTCCAGACTGGGACAGTATCAAGTACACTTATATATCAATATGAAATCCTTATGTATGGAGTTGGCCCTGAGAATTAATGTAATTAAGATTCTGAATTTGATTAGAGCTCAGTGACATTCCCAAGTTCATATTCCAAGTGTTGGTTGCCTTTTGCTCATGCCAGGGGTGGAAGTGTATAAGAGTGGATGTACACTTTAAAGAGAGATTAAATTGCTCAAGGCATTGTGCTTTAAAACTTCTGTAGTACAATATCTGCTCTGCAACAACAGGAGTCCCTGAGACACTCATTTGAGCTGTGTCACTTCTCTGTGCTCTCTGAAACATTTTGAGCAGCTGTGTGGTGTGTGCATCAAATGAGGGAGTTTTACACCAGTGTATGTTGTTTATGTGTTAATTACAAAGTACAGGCATATGGTTGAGTTTAAAATGACTGCTGGAAAGTTTCTGTACCTGCTCAAAGGATATCTTCTTCTAAACATCTTCTTTTTCCTTTCTTAAAGATGTCAGCTTCTTCATCATCCCTATGGAATCAGCTGTAGGTCCTGGACAATTAATGTAGAAAGGCATGTGTAGGACATCAGCTCAATAAACCCATTTTTGCTGTGCTGCTTCTCAGATAGGGTCTACTTAGTTTCATACATTTATTCTGGAAGCAAAAGATGTTTGCATACAGTCTTCTTACTGTAAATGATATTTTCCTGTTCTGCTATCTAATTCACGCATGATGTTTGCAGCAGAAATATTGCAGGGAAGAGGAATGGTGCTTTTTAACAAGGTGAGGAATGTAGGAGATTCACTTTGTTTTTGTGTCCTGATCTTGAAAGAGGTGAAATGCAAACATCACCAGCCTGCTAAAAACCTATTCCAGTTTTCGCTCACCTTAACCCTTTCCAATTATTTTTGAAGAGCTGCCTGCTCCTTTCCCACCATGGAGGGAGAGGTGTGAAATGCCCTTCAAATTTTTCTGAGTCCTGTGAGTAAATCCTGTTGCTGGATCCTCTCAGTTCAGCTGTTTTCTGTTGCAGAGACCTTACAGAGTGTCTCTCAATTGTTGTCCCTATTACCCATCTGTGACATTTAATTTCTCCTTCTGTGATTCTTGTCCCTTCCCACACTCAGCAGAGGTGGGTGGTGGGGAATAATTGCACCCCTTTTTATTTAGGTGTTGGTGCCTTTCACCAGAATTTTTATAGACCTCTTGATATTCTGAGGACCTGTCTTTGCCTTTCCCAGGTGTATAATTATTCTTGTTATCTTTAATTAATGCGTGCATGTAGGTATATCAAATTAATTCCTTTGCTTTCCTTGCCTTATTATAGCCCTAGAAGAGGGGCAGTTCTGTTGTTCTTTCTCTGATGAAGTTTCTGGGAGTGGTTGTGTAGCTCCTACAGAGCAAGAACCACCGACAAAACCTAATTCTGACCTTCCTACTTGGTGCATCAAAAAACAAGGTTCTTTAGAAACAGCACAGCATACTTTGTACATTCACCTCACTTGTTATCCCATTGGGACATGACAGAGTGAAGCCCTGATGTGTTTGGGACCTCTCTATTAATGCTTAAGAGGGAGCTTGTGCTGTGGTGTGGGGTTGCTGCTTTTGGTAGGGTCTCCATCCCAGCTAGAGAGCCCTGGCCAGCGTGGTTGGATGCCAGGTTGCAATGAGTCGCTGTTCTGCCAGACCCTGACTTAGGGAATCAAAGGGAAATAATAACATTTTAACTATAATCTTCTTGCTATGTTCACAGACATATATTCAGAGTGTGATATGCCAAGATCCTCCATGGTGTTGGAGATATCTTCTAGGTAACAAACCAGATAAATGTGTGTCATGGAACAATAGACTGGTTTGGGTTGGAAGGGACCTTAAAGACCACCCAGTTCCAGCCTCTCTGTCTTGGGCAGGGACAACTTCTACTAGACCAGATAGTGTATAAATATATATTAGACCCTCAACTCATGGAGGCATTTTCAGTGCTGTGCTTTAAGAGACAGCTTGTGGGATATGCTGAACTGGAGCATTCTGAGCATGGTCAAACATGACAACAAATTGCAGAAGTCAGTGCCTATTGAAAAACACAAAATAGTGCCGATTTCAGCAATGCTTGTGTTTGTGTTTTTGTGTCTTATTCGCAGACAAAGGAGCTGGACTGCAAAATTTTTTCTGTTGTATCTATTTTGTTCCCCTTTACAATTCTCCACAGGGTGTCAGGAAAGCTGCTGGTGAGAGGGTTCTAAGTGCTGGGAGGGGGCTCTGTTCTCCTCTTGCACTGCAGAGAAGCAGGCAGCACTTGCCTGTGGGCACAGGGACTGGCCAGAGAGGAGCATCCACAGCTTGGGTAATGAGGACCAATTAAAAACCTGACCCAATGTAACCCCAGCATGGGGAGGAAAGGTAGAAATTACAGGTGAGGAGCAAAAGGACAAAGGCTTTTGAAGTAGCCTCTTATGCAAATAATGCAAAAGCCTTTTACATGCCTATATTAATCTTGAAGAAATTAGCATTTAATTTCTATAATTAGCCTTTCATGCACTCCCAGGAAGCGAGCGTACGCTTACACACTCATTCTCGTTTCTTTGAAATCTTGAAGGCTTTGCCATCCGGTTGCTAAGGGGAAGCAAAGACTGGAGTTGGAGATGAACAAAAGGCAGAACTTGCTCCCAGGTGTTGGTGAATCATCAGGGAATGGAGGTTTTTAATAATGTCTAAAGGAAGGGATGGGGGAAGTGTGTGGGTGTAAATTTAGTTTTCCTGAAAGGTGCTGAGCCTGACAGAGCAGGGACTGCTGTCCAGTGAGTGCAGAGGACCAGACGGGACAGGGCTGGCTGCCATCTGTGTGTCCTCTCTGCCTGAGTCACCACAGGACAGGATGGTCCTGAGCATCAGACCAACACCCTTAGTGTTCCTTTGGGAAATGATGGCCTGAAGGGAGACTGTTCAGCACAGACAAGAGAGGTTTCTTTAAGGAAAGAGAACAGGCCACAAAAGCATAAGAAAATGGATCAAGGTTTTCCATTTCCTTAATTTCAAAACCAGGAAAATACTAGGTGGAGCAGTAAGCTAATGAATAAAAAGATGAGAACTGGAATGAATTCTCCCACATATGTTGCTGATAACAGGGTCTGTGGAATAAACCTAGGGAATTTTATGCCATGAATTTCCAAAGTTAGTTCTGTTTCTTAAATGTATATTTCAATATTTGCACCATAAATCTGATCCTGAGAGTTGCATTTTTAGTCCTATGGCTGAAATTCCCCTGTCAGCAATTGATGCAGATCAAATGTTGAATTTCAAATATGTGCAGCAATGCACAGATCAAAGATTGTGCATGGAAATCTTAGCAAACAGCCTTTGAGTAAAACGGGAAAAAAAATCCTGTACTCTGCTTGTAGGTAGCTGGCAAACAAGAAGAGCTGGGGGGTGGAGAATGACTTGAGTAGTTTACTATGAAATATCTACTGGGATGTAGTTTGTCATCTGTGGCTGAACATTATAAAGTGCTGCTGCATCTTTGCCAATAAAATCCTGATAATGGAATTGCTGCCCAGCTGGAGCTTTCTCAGAAAACAGATATAATTATTTAGATTATGTAGTCTTTGGACATTGATCATGTCAACAAAGACGTCCCACAATTATTAGGTGCCAGGTGATCTATGTCACTGTTCTGTAAGGGGTTCACACATGTCTGTTGTTCTCTCAGCAGCTTCTGCCATGAGCCTGGGACGGTGATTTTATGATTTTATTCCAGATCAGAAGAGCTGAGTTGACTTGAGCACATGCCAGGGGTTGGATGTATCTCCTTTCAAGCTGTGTTCAGCCACCATTGCAGCCTCCTTCTTGATGCACTGTGCCATGCAGACTCTTTTCCTCAGGAAGGGGTTTTCCTTTCATCTTCTCAGTCCCTTTTTATGGGAACAACCCTCAGCAACCCTTCTGGTTGCTGTTGCTTGATCCAACTGTTGATTGCACCCAACACACAGGTCTTCCTGGGATACCTTCTCTCTACCAACCTCCCCACAGGAAAGGCTGAAGAAAGGTAAGAATGGTTGATTAGGAGAATTGGATCTCAAGTGAAAGTGAAGTGATTCTCTGCTGAAAATCAACTACTCAAGCAAGATTAAGTGCAATAGGCAAATATGAAGCTTTCAGAATGGTCCTCTCTTCCTCAACCAACTGAAAAAAAGTTAATATTCTATATTTTATTGGCTCTGCCAAACCATCACTTGGAGATGGAAGTGGTATCCTTTAACCTAGGAGGAACTATAAGAATTAAACAGTAGCCAAATGTCAGTTTGGTTAGTCAATAATATTGCTTCTGACTTTCTCCTGATGCTCAAATACTGCAAAACTTTGCCAAGGAGATTATTTCCTGCCTCTGTTTTTTCAGGGATTTTGGAGCCTTGCTCTTTCACTTGCACACAGTGAATGACCTTGTCTTTGTCCTTCTGCTCTGCAGCAGATAAACTTCACAGCTTTTAATACCTGTTAGGTCTTTAGTGTGGTGTGCAAGCTTTCCTCTTGCTGTATGACTGCTATAAAAAGTGTCTTCCATTTTGAAATATTCTGTTAGATTAAGGTTTTAAAAACAGAAATTCACTTTCTTCTCTTCTTAATGTTCTTTGGTATGATTTCTTCACCCCACTGCTCCTCTTCTCTCCACCAAGTCAAGACTCCACTGAATATGTTACTGCTATTTCATCTTGGTTTTCTGAACATCATTGATGGATGTGATGTAAGCTCCAGAAGGTTGTTGATTATTTTTATTTCTGTCTTGAAGCTCATCAGTGAGCTGCCTGGCTCAGAGCTGGAAATGGAGCCATCCCTTACAAAAACTTTTTAGGAGGGAGAGGTATTAGAGCAGAGTCATTCCTCCACATTCTAACATCAGAGATGAGAAGCAGTTTGTCTTTCTTGCTCCTGCTTCTAACAGTCTTGCATAGTTAGGATAAGTAAGTAATTTAGGACTAGAAATATTTCCTGTTAATTCCATCTGGAATCAATGAGGTAGACTGTATAATCCAGAAACACTGAAAATGCAAGGAAAGCACTGCAAATCTACTGGGGCTTGAACTTTTTTTTGTTATCCACTGCAAACAAACACAGAGGTTGATGATTTAGTGTATCTGCAGTTTCACAGAAATATATTGGAGATTAGACAGGGAAAACAACATTACACTGCTATGCAAAGCCTGCATCAGGCAGGAATATACTCTCACACTTTCTGTAGCATGTAAAGAGGTAAAATCTAAGCAAAGCCTCATCACATTGGATGAATTAAATTTGATCAAAAACATGGGTCAATTCAACAATAGGAAGGGCTATTTGAAGTTCATTATGAGAAATTTCTAAAAAAAAAGACCAAAAAACAAAACCAAAGGAGTTTATATCCAGACATTTTATCCACTTCAGTCTGTGACTTCTCAAAAATAGGAATAGATTATCTAGACAATGTGACTGGTATTTTGCTTGCTTCTTTCTTCCTTTGCCTTTTAAAAGCAGACCATGTGGGAGCGTAGGAAGAATACCTTCCAGTTTCTCAAGCATTATTTGTCTCAAGACTATTATGACAATACCCTGGCATTATCTTTGTGTGTGTATATATGCACTTTGAATTGCAAACACCAACAAAACCAAAAGCCAAGATCTAAGAACAGAATCTAAAACTCCAGGCACTTGTTATATCTAAGCTAAATTCCCTGCTTGGCTGTGGTGGGAAGAGATACAGTGGAGCACTGCTTGGAGGGAAGGGTGACCGTGAAGTCACTTGGACCAGTCACCTCCACCTGGGCAGGGCTGAAGAACCTGTCAGGAAGGAAGAGACCAGAGTACAGCAGGTATCTGCCACTGCTTCATGGCAGGGGAAGGAGTCACTGCTAGGAGTAGTTCCAACATGCTTCTTACAGAATTCTGTGCTTTTAAAAGCTCTGAGAAAGCAGCAGTAATGTGTAGCACAAGCAAGTTGCTGTACAATTGCTGGTTGTGTTCATGCTGTTCTGTCAAAAGGGTCCATCTGTGTCCTAAAAACCAAGATCTCAGGCTGTCTCTGTCATGAATCCTTTGGCATACCCTCCTAGATACTTCTCCTGGGAAGTTCAGGGTACTCAGAGCATCTCAGAAAGGCCATAATTATGTTCTGTAGGACCTTGTCTCCTTCAGTCTTGCTCTGTCCACAGGTATTGTACCAAAGCTTGGCCTCTGCTGCCACTGAGTACCTCTAGCAGGTCTTTGAAAAAGCTTCTGGCCTTTGAATCACGTCCACAGACAGAATTATTATTTTTATTAAGTAGTGCCACCATGTGCTCAAGCCCTAAGATGGTAACCCACAGTGTGGGCACAGGACCTGCTCTTGAACCCTCCTTGCCATTTTAGGGACTGTGAGCCCTGAGAGCCCCTCCTGGTGAATCTGCAGAGCAGCCAGTGTGCCTGAGAGCCACAAGCCCAGGGCTGAGGGCCTACAAGGGCACGTTGCTGCTGCAGAGCTTCCCCAAGACAGAGGGAAGGGCCCAGTTTGTGGCCTCCCAATCCACCGGTTTTGGGGATTAGAGTTATTTGCTCTTTGGCAGAGGCCAAACACTGACTGTGAACATGGAGAATCTTCTTTACAGGTGTCCCCAGGTAGGAGAGCTCCGCAAGGAGCCAGCAGCTGTGAGCTTTTGCCATGTAGCAGTCCTGGAGCCAGATCACATTAATATGGGTGAATTTACTGCCTTGGACTCCTGCATAAGGGAGCCGGCTGCCTTCCTTAGTTGTAAAAGTCAGAGCCCAGAATAAAGATTTCTGTCAATGCTGCTCTGAGAAGGAAATATGTAACAGAGAAATGAAAATATGGAGAAGGTGGCTGTTGGGCTGATTGCTAAAAGCTCTGTTTTACAGGCTTGGGTGCTCATGTACAAAAGAGCCTTGACTTTTTGGCTGTCCCAAGGGTATGTGTGGAGACAGTTTAGTCAGAGCTAAGCTTTTTAGCCATATAAGCTTTGCATCTGGCATTAGTGCACTGGTCCGTACAGAAAAAGAACTGATTCCTATCCTGCTTTAAAATTCAGAGCAATAAAAATTAAGCCCTTAGTGTATTCTTCTGGTTTGTTTTCTTTTTCCTTAGCTCTGTTGGAAGGGCTTGGAGGATTAATTTCTCATATGGCTGCTTTCTATTCAGGTGCAAATGAGCAGAACCAGTGAATGCATATGTTGAGTTCTCTATCACTTGAAGATGAAGCACCAGGATTGGAAATTTTTCTGGGAGCTGCGTGCTGGGTCAGCCAGATGCTTGGTGGTTATCATATGAATGATGGGTGAACTTCTAGGAGGTGTCACCCATATGGTTTGAAGTTTAGGCCAGGCTGAAATGCCAAACTTTGCTTTACCTGGGGCTCTCTCCAAGCTGTGATAAGAACCATTTTTTTCATCCTATCTCCTTCCTTTGAGGCAGTGCTGGATTTGTAAATCTGCAGGACCAGAAGGAGAATTACAGGCCACCTATTCTGACTTCCTCCACAATAAAGTCAATAATGCTTCCCAATCAAAATACATGAATTAAGGCAAAACATTATTTAAAAAAAAATTAAATAATCCAGCCTTCAATTAAGAATTACCTAAAATGGCGATTCCACTGGTTTAAAACTTGGGAGATGAGTAGTTGGTCCAAAATTTTAATATCTTTGGGATTTAACCAGGTTTTTAAAGCCACTTTTTAAAAGCCTACTTTCAAGGTTTGATAAAAAAAGCCTCACAACTCCCACCACGAAGTTCTGCTAGACTTACTATCTACTTTCAGTCTTCAAAGCATGCGTGGGTGGTGATTGATGTAGATGTATTGCAGAGTGAATATAGTTGTCAAAAAATTAAAGCTCTTCAAATTTTCTGTTTCTATAGAAAAATGTATCTACTCCTTTTCTTTGCTGTGAGATGCTGAAGCTGGAATTCAGTTGTTTTGTTTATGGAGACCAAGAATCAACAGATGCTGTTTTGTTAGGCTTGGGTCTGATTCCCATACTAAATGTGTTGTGGTTTGTCCAGAACCGGGATAACAGTCTCCCTTTCTGAAAACAAATACAGATTAATATCTTGTTCTTGTCTGAAAGATGATTTATAGGTGCATTTCTTACACTTTTTTTTAAATTTGTATTTTAAATGTAATATCTACTGCACATTTAAAATATGTTAGTACTAATTCTCCAGGAGAAAATTTTACCCTATTTTTCCATGAGACTTGAATTCATTGTCATTACTTTCCCTTACACAAAGTGATGGAAGTTTTTATGCCCTACAAAGCAGTGGTATATGACACTTCATTTGAGATGTCACACCCTTTTGTCACCTACTTTTATGGATACTAAGACTTAAAGCCTTGTTTGTGGTAGGCACTCACAGGCACTTCCCAGGGACAAGGTCTATGCCCTGATTACAAACAGAGCAGACAGAACCAGTGCAGAGTGAAGCAACTCGTGTCAAATCACAGAGGAGATCAAGAAGAGAGCTCAGAACAGAAGACAGTCATCCTGCCATGCTGGGACAGGCTGTGTGACTTCTTGTGATGTAAAAGTCTGAGACTTCCCAAAGAGTTAAAGAGCACCCTTTTAAGGGCAAAACTTTGTTGGTAAAGCAATAAATCAGGTGATCTCAGAGGGTGGCAACTAAGCAACAATGTTATGATAATAATTACTATCAAAGTGAAAAAACCCCAGTGTTAATTAAGCATGGTTTAACTACTTAAATGCTGACCTTGCAGCAATGACATGGCAGTTCAGAGTCTGAAGGTATAAAAATATCCATTATCTGCAGAGCTGTCTGGCTGCCAGCTGGTGATTATTTTTCTTGCAAACCATTTTGTGCAGGTATATGAAAATATTGAGAAAATTGGGAACCATGCATTACTGATTTCTCTCTGTGTGTCAAGGCACATAAATAACTATCACCAGGGCACTGCACTCATCCCCCCTTGCTTGGCTCAGGCTTGTGTGGGAAGTTAAGTTACAATAACAACAGGCTCCACCTGTGGTTGTCACTGCAGCTTGTTTACCTGCAGGGAGACTGATGAACTTGGAAGAGCAGCATCTTTTTGTGCTCTTTGTCTTGACCTGACTGAGTCCATACAACTAATTAGTGATTTACTACTGCTTCAAAGAGAGAAGCAAGACCTTTACTTACCCTGAAATACACTCTTTTAAAGCAAGGTACTTATATATATATGTATACATGTTTATATATACACATACACACACACACAAACGTGTATATATTTTTAAGCAGTAAAGACGTTAAGAGAACCAGTATTTTGCTTTGTCAGGTTATAATTGGATAGAAAATGGAGGATTTTGATAAACTGGGGATTCTAGAATACGAATGTAATTTACAAGAGAAACAACTGGATATGAGGCAATCCTGGAGATGGCAAGTACTGAGGAAAAGAAGTGCTAAAGACCACAGACTTTTGGGAACAGAAACCACATAACTGTTAGATTTGACCTTGTATATTAAGCTGTGGAGGTGAAGGCAAGAGCTAGGCTTCTGAATTTAAATAGACCCAATTTCCCCAGAATGAGGGTATTGATGGGCATATATAATTGGATGATGCTACTGTAGGGTCATGGTGGAGGCAAGGAGGTCAGCATGAAGGTAAGACTGCAGCTGCTAATGGCTCAGAAGAATCTGTTCTTTCTGGAAATAAATATTGAGAGGGGCTGGAATGACTGTGTCTAATAAAGAAATTATGCATGCAAATTATGAAGGAAAGCAAGGCTTATAAAGACATGGGGAGGGTTACATGGAGATTGGCCAGAGACACAAAAGTGACTTAGAAGAGTGAAGAGAGAATTTTACACAGAGTCCATAAAATCACTTTAAAAAAAATCCTTCTGTACTCTGGAAAAAACTGGTGAGAAGGGGTGGTATGTAGATTGGTTACTGCATATTTAAATGCAGGCTAAAATATGCTATATTTGCTAAGGAGCCTTTGAAATAAAGGGACAGGGAACTCTTGATTTTTGTTTTCTCTCACTTACTTGGAGTAAACTGCAAGGACCCTGGGAAAAAGATTATGCATTCACATAAGTACATTCACCTAAGTATGGGGAAAGTGCTTTTATATGATGCTGAAGACTTGCCACCTCACTACAAGAGCCTCACATCACATCTTCAACAATCTTCAGCACAAACAAGGTACAGTTAAAGTTTAGGGGTTCTCTGAATCATCTTGTGTCTTTCCTTGTGTTTTTTTTCTTTCTTGTGTTTCCTCTTTGATTTTGGTGTTTGTCACAATGTGATTTCATCAGGGATACTTCAATTTTAGTTTTGATCAACAAGATTGTAATAATGTCTTCTCCAAAGATGTCTGAAGGAGGCTGTGTCTTCCATGAATATTGTAGAGTTTTGTTGTCTTACTGTACCAAACATTATCTGGGGGGCGTGGGGTGGATTTCAAAAGAACCTTAGACAAGATTTTAATGATCACTGGAACTTGTAGGTGCTTCATGAAATATTTCATGATGTGATTTTTGATTTAGGCTTGAAAGGACCTCTGGAAATCCAACGACCTCTTCTAATTAAGGATGGGTTCCTTTAGGTTGCCCAGGGCCTTGTCAATTCCAGTTCCAATCATCTCTAAGTACGGAGACTCCAGCTTGGGCAGCTCATTTCAGAGTTTCACTAAACTCACAGACAGATGTTTTTCTTTTTTTGTTGGGGGTGATTTTTTGGTTTTTTGTGTGTTGGTTTTTTTTTGGTTGATTGGTTTTAGGTTTTTTGTTGTTTTGGTTTTTTTTTGAGGAGGCGGGTTTGTTTGTTTGTTTTTTCTGGAGAGGTGGTGGTTTACATCCCCAGTCTCTAACTGGAATTACCATACTGTCCATTTTCTCTTGTCCTGTCTCTATACATATTCAGTGTGTGTCTCCAAATCTCCCTAGTAACTGAACAAGATGTTTGGGTTTCTGAATTTTTTACAGTGAAGAAGATGTGTCCTCCTGGAGGTCGCCTGTAATTTTGAGTGTGGAAACACCTGAAAATCTGGTCTTTACTAGGCAATCGTGGCAGTGACGACTTCTGCTTGGTTTATTTCTCTTTCACAGTGTTTGGTATCACAGTTACATTGTGTTATACCTCAAGAACTTAAGTTAGAGAAATGTTCTCTGAATGCTGATAGATACTGGGTTATTCCATGATAAAAATGCAAGGATAAAATCTGTATGGAAACCTGGCTTTTCAAATGCCTCTCTACTTCCTCCAACAGTGGCAGCTGAGACAACAGGACTTTATTTTATTTCAAGTCAGTCTTAGACTTATCAAATAATCCAGTATTTTCCTGACTAAAAGAATTTTAATTTTAAATCCATCAAAGCCCCTTTAAGTAAGAGTATGTACAATGTTCACTATACGTTGGTACAAAATTTCAGTGTACTCTTAAGAGCAAGTTATTAATTAGGCTACTGTAATGTTCATAACTGCATAATTTAGACTGCTAAGCTCTAAATGCAGATATATATATATTTTTTAAAAACTGCATTCTAACTTGTAATTAGTGTCTTGAAGCAACTGAAGGATTTTTTCTTTTTCTTACCCTAAAATCAATTTCTCCTTCCCTTCCAATAATTTGTAAGTGAAGCCTGATAAAAAATGTGACATTTGCAGCCATATTCTGGGGAAGTTGTGGGACATGAGATACGCCTTTGGAAAAATCTCAAAAAAGATTACAGGTGAACAATTGTACATATAGAGATGTTGGAGGGAGCTTACAGCAGAGAAAGAGCATCTGTGTGGGAAATCATACATCTGGATGAATTCACAGTGGAATTGACTGCAAATATAAGAAATTAAGGTGATCACTGTGTTCCTGATGACTGTCATCATCAGTACCCTTCTTTCTCAAGTTGCTTAAGCAACAGTACTATTAGCAAAGCTTTTTTATCTATTTTCACCATAATTTATTTAGTCTGTTCTGGTTTTATTCTTAAGAAGGAGCAAAGGAGATGGAATTTCAAAGACTCTCTCATGGTAGCTGAGTGATGAGGTTGGGATTAAAAAAATAAAACAGGCAAGAGAGTGTCAGGTTTTTCCACTGCTGGTGTGTTTTCATAATTGCTTTCCTTTTGCTATGCACAGTAGAATGAGGGAATGTTGTTCTATTGACTCTGGTTTGCAGTAATCATGCTCAACTTCAAGACTTCAGTGAGGTTCAGCTTTTCTCATACTGCTCCATAAACACAATCTTGAAACTGAATTTCTTGAGTTTGTTCAATGTGTTGCAACTGGCTGAAAAATCCAAACATCGTCCACTTCAATTAAATTTATGTCCTTGTTGGTTAAAGCTGTACTAATTACAAGATGAATGTACCCAGGAAGGTTCAACACCTTTCGAACGAATATGAAATTAGAAGCTTTGGTGTCAACACTTTGCTCTTTAGCCCTTCTGCAGCCATCTCCAGCCACCTGGCTGACAACAAATTTTGCCCTAAAATTGGCTGTGGGGAATGACCCCTCCACTAGTACTTGTGACAGGAATCTTCTGGCTTGTAAACCATTTTGTTTTGCCTTCAGGAGAAGAGAACCTCCAGGTCTAAGAATGCAGACATCCTCAGGTCTTGCAAGAGGAATATGTCATCTTTCAAAGCCTTTCTTCGGGCTGTCCCATGTGAGGGAGTTTTTACATGGTTACAAGCACTTAATGATGAGCAGCACAACCAGCTGGGGTGTTCTCATCCAGCAGAGCTGTTTTGTGAAGCAGCATTGACCTGCGCCAGCTGAGGATGTAACCAAGTTCTTTCAAAGCCTAACCTCGAAGCCTCCTTGTTAACAGAGCAGCAAATGTCCTCATTGCAATTAAATCTCCTTCTTCTGAAGTAAACATATGCTGAGGTTTGTGCTTTATCACTTTGAAATAAGATTTTCCCAACTTTGCTAATTAGCAGCGTTGCCCAAAGAGAAAGAAACATATGGCTCGTGCCATGCTGACTTGAAGCCTTTGGAGTTTCACTGGAGAATAATTAAAGTGATTTTGATTTACTGGCATGATGAAGTACGAGACATTATCATTTGGCCTTCTGTCTAGAAGCTCAGAGACAGTAAGGTACCTTAGCAGGAGAGCTGTAATAATTAACACGAGCCAGATTGTTATTATTGAGATAGCTTTGTTGCCGTTAACAATCATTTGTAATTATCAAGAGACTTTACATAATTCGCACAAAAAATCTCACGTTTACCTGTCTGTGGAACCTCATGGTTAGTTTGACTTAGTTTAGACTGAATGTTTGAGAGCTTGAAACATTTCAGTTCTACCTGAAACCATGTAGCTGGTCATAATGACAAGATATCTCCTGTCAAATGAAATCCTTTCCTTCTTTTTTCCGTGGTAACACCAAGGAACATGCTGTCCAGTGCAGATTTTTGGAGGTATATCTTTATCTGTGTTTTTTTTTTTATAAATAGATGTGCGTGAAAAGTGTAAATTTCTTCACTGAACAAGTGAAAAATTTTAAAACAAAAGTTTTGACTAAAATATTCAAAACCAGGTCAACATTTTCTCTGGAAAACAGACAAAAAGAGGTGTTTATATATATAAAAACTCAGATTTATCCTAGGAAAAAGTTAAGACAGAATTTTTACCCAGCATGGATAATTCATTCTGAGCTTTTGACGCTCACCATGAACTGGAAATAAGTGAGTTTGTTTGCAGATCACTGTAAATTTTACTTCACAGATGTCTGTTTAACAAAAGGCATGTCATCTCCTGCGGGTTACTTAATATATACATAAATTCCTCTGAATAAATGGAAATTAAGCTGTGCAATGTGGGCAGTGGATGTCATAAATATACACTGATTATAAATACATACCACTTAGAAAATAAATAACTGATGTCAAAAAATATTGTTCAGAGGCAAACGGTGTGAACACCATGAAAGGGGAAGAGCTTGAGCTTCTTGATGTAGAGAGTCTTGTCAATAAATTTTCAAAATCAGCTTCTCTGGATTCTGTTTCATGTAAGATTCTAGAGATGCTTCAAGATGTCTGTATGTGAATCTGCATGAATTGAAGCCACAGTTTGGTTTGGGTTCAGGTTGAAATCTCAGGTGCTTGGGAGACTCTGGTGAAGCTTAACAAGTGGAAGGGTGTCTGGAACCAGGTGTACCCTTGAAGACTTGGTCAGATACAGTCTGCTGAAGAGGGTTCCTCTTGAAGGCCTCATCCTGCCCTGGAACTGGAATCACTGTTTTGAAGTTAAAACTGCTTGACTTTTTCTCTCAAGAGGTGCATCTGAATTGTGTTTTCTGAGCTACAGAACTTGCCTGATGCTATAAATGGGACTTTGGGAGGCTTTTGAAAGTTTTAAACAACTGAGTCTTTAAACTTGATTTTTCTTAGTTAATCATAGAAGGTTTCTTGGCTTTCGATGCAAAACTTCTACACTGGTGTACAAATCTTACCTCATAAGTAGAAAATTGATTTTAGTTCTCTACATGACTAAATATTTCATGTGTCCTTTTCAGCAAACAGATGGAAAACTTTGGGAATGTTCCTTTCTAATGCAGATGAGTGATTACAAGTAATGTAGAACTATCCTTTTTTTTTTGAGGTGGAGGGAATATATCCGTATCTCATGCTTTGCTTCTTTTAACTTACTGGGCCCAAATCCTGTGTTGCAAAGAGTTCCTTCTGTTTTTCTTGGCCAAACCTACTATGCACAGATGTCACCTTCCTGCTTTTGACCAGACCATAGACCTTGGGAAAGCAATTTCCTCCCCATCCTTGCTGGTGACTTCAGGAGGCATGTTCCTTAGGACTCTGATGTGAGACAGAAATGGAACAGGACTTTTCTGGAGTGGAATGCTTCATGTTTGAGCAAGTCACAGATGATCTGTGCCTGAAGAATCCAGAAGCCTTGCATTTTTTGTGTGTATTTGCCACACAAAGTTTACAATTAATTGAAAATTATTGTGTTTAATTACTCATACATGTTCTACTCAAGCAGAAACCGTAAAATTGGTCTGAGGCCCATCTGAAGTGTGAATCTTTGTCTCTGTCTCAAAGAGCAAAGCTCTCTTTCAAAAATGTAACACTGTGTGTGACGCAGGAGTTGCCATGGAAAAATACATTGAGCCAATCATTCATGATTTATTTATAGCAATTAGAATGCACATCCCAAAGATCCAATAGTAACTTTGATTAAAAAAAAAAATCATCCAGACAAAGGATTGAAGCACATAAATTGTTGGGAACATTTATGAGTCTGTATGGTTAATATATTATTTAAAAAATGGGCTATGCATGTTCCTGGACAGAGCCTTGAAGTGTAAGTGCTGCTGATATGTGCTTCTATACTTCTGCTGCTGATAATGTTATTACTGTTGTCCTATACTTACCATCTGTTCAGTGCCTGTCTAATGGGTATAGTAAATAGCAGTTCAAAGTGAGATTTTTCTTTTAATCATCTCTTTTGGAAAACATGTGTGTAAAAATGAATGCTTTGGTGAAATCTCTAGACCTAGATCTTGTTGGAAACATGATGCCCAAGATCCTTGGAGCTGGATACACTTGTGTGTGGTGCTTAAAATACTACAGGCAGTGAATCTCTCCCTCCTGATGGCTCTAAATTGCTTTCAGTGAGAAATATTTTATTTATCTATGTTAATGAATATTAGCTGTATTTTGACTTTTTCAGGTAACTGCTGAAGTGTTGAAACTTCTGATATCCCACACATGGGGGGATAGCAATATCCAAAGTTGTGGATGCCCCCTCCCTGAAATGTTCAAGGCCAGGTTTTCAGGGCCATGTTTTCCAAGGCAGGTTGAATGGGGTCCTGAGTAACCTGGTCTATTGGAAGGTTTCCCTGCCCGTGGGAATGACCTTTACAGTGTCTTCCAACCAAACCATCCTATGATTCTATGATATGTGCTTTATTTTGGGGCAATGATAAAAATAAAACAGTAAAAATCACAAGTTTCCAGGTTAAAGTATTTCTACTTGTCTAATGAATGGGGATTCTTCAGGGATTTCTTTTTTTTTCTCCAGGGACATGTCTTATGGATACTTTGACTCTGTTAGTGGCTAAGGAACTCCTCTGGAGTTTATTGCCCTTGTCCTTCTATGATTATGCGCCTTGCTGAGTTCCATTTCAATTTGGCAGTTTGTTGGACTGTCAACTCTCTTTGATGTATGGCTCCCTCAGAGGTTAAATCAATAGTGTTTTAAGCATATCGCTTGCTTTCGGTGAGGCCAGTGCTGGAGGAATTCTTGCAAATTCTCAGCTTTCATATTTTGCATTGAAAATGTGATGTTGAGGAACAAAATCTACCTTAACAAAAATCTGAAAGCAACTACAGCATAGCTGGTTTTAATTGAGCTGAAGTCAATAAATGGAGTAAAAACCTGAGGTTTCACTGCTGTGGAGCTGGGTGTGTCAGTGGTTTTTCTGATTATACTCGTGCCTGTCTCATTCTGCATCAGTTCTGTGAATCAGTGGACTCCTGATGGGAAAGGCAGCCAAACAGCTGCTGGAGCACCTGGGCTTGTGCTCCTGGGTTTGTAATCAGTCAGAATTCCTGAGAGAGGCTCCTTACCAGGGAATATGCCTTCACCTGCTCCCACACTGCATGCTTCACTTGTCCCACCTCCTCTTCCCAGAGGGCTGTGGGGGCTCCACTGCAAGTGTGTAAGGGGTGAGGTACCTTAGGGAAAGAGACAAGAGTAGGAAGACAGAGGTTTGGGTAGGCTGCCTGGGATTTTCAAGAAGCCCTTCCACAGAAGAGAGAGGCTTTGAGAACTATGCTGGCCACACAAGCTGCATGAGACAGTGGCTTTGAGGCTTGTCAGTCCTTGAGCATCTGCTCTGAGCACTGCTGGTTAGGGTCACACAATGCAGTCAGCTGGGTGAGGGGTTCATCCCTCAGCTGCCTCCACGTCCTTTCTTGATTTGGCAACAGCCTAATAAACAGCTGCCCCTCGATGGGTTTTGCTGTGTCACTTTGTATGCCCAGACTCACTTGTGTGGGGGTTTCTCTGGTGTGTGCAATAATTTCGCAGCCATAGAGAGATTTTAAAAAATCATAGGGTTCTTCTGGAAGTATCCACAGAGAGCTGTGTCTCTTGAGAGAACAAAACATCAGCAGTGCTGAAGCTGAGTAGAAGTTATACCCTATATCCTGTCTGCAAAACCACAACTCTGAAGCTTCACAAAGAAATGAGCTGACAACCAAGAGATTGCTTTGCCTGCTTTGCTACTAGGAATTACAACTACAGTTCACTGGAAGCTTCCTTTGTCTGCAGGCTGCAAGTGTGGCAAACACTCTCCCATCTTTATTAGTACAGCTTTCACCGCCAGTAATGTAGAGAAATGCCTGGGGTTGGGATGACATTTTGAGCTGGGATTCATCAGCTTCAGCTGGTAGACATCTGCACTTCAAGCTGACTTCTTGTCGAGGCTCTCTTCAAAGCTGATGGAGAGAAATGGATATATTTAAGAAGTGATTTATTTCATACCAGGACAGCTATCCAAAATCAGTCAGATGTACTGAGCCTTAGAAGTTTCTCTTTCTTCATTGGTGAGAAAGGAGTCTGGACAACTAACTTTTTCTTTTAAATTTTTAAAAATTTAAATTTAAATTAAATTTTTTAAAATTTTGCTCAGTTAAATCCAAACCTTGCAAATTGTATCATTTATCTAAGCAGTATTTTGGTCAAAAGAGGTTAACATCTTACAGTGGATAAGCTGTTCTCTGCTTGTTGCTTTTGTGACAAAATTTGCTGGTCACAGATTCTTGCTGAGTGAATTGCCCTTAGCCTTTCCATTGATACAGACACAGAGACTTGCCTGTGAATATTTGCAAGGATCAGCTGGACCGCCACTCAACTGTATGTTCCTAGACAAAATCTGACAGGCTTTTGTTTAATTTTTCTGCCCTAGAGTGAGCATTTCCAGGGTGTAGCTGTCAGCTACCTGCTACAGCTGAAGAAACAAGAAATGTGTTGACCCAGCCATAGCACAGGCCTCACCTGTGTGCCAAAGGCTCTGCCTCCACATTAGCTCTGAGTGTGTCTGCAATTTCCATCCCTTATTTTTTTTTTTTCAGCTCTGTTTGGTTTGTTGTTTTTTTCTCATGTGTCATAACTTTTATGCTCAGGTTTAAAATTTCCAAACACAAACATAAACAGCTGGGCTATGTGTATCCTCATGTGAGAGGACGTTCTTGTGCCGTGAGCAGCTGTAGCACATGGACATTGCAGTGTCACTTGCTTGTCCTGGGGAGGGTACAGCACAGTTCTGCAGCCAACATCTTAGAGGTGATTGTGCTTCTCTGCTGGTCATGGGCAAAAGAAGAAAAATGAAAACTTAAATTACATTCTTGCAGTGGCAAAATCAAGAGAGCTCGGATGTTTACTCTGGTCTACTTGATAATTTAAATTGCCCTGCAGCCACATAGAGCTGAGAGACGTGTGATGGAGAGGCACTGTTCATTTCCTGGCTGGATTAGTAAGATGCTGGTCAGCATTAGGAATGCACCCATCCCAAGGGATGCCCTAGTGTCCACTGAGTGATGGCTGAAGAGACCTTCTTTCCCTTTGTGACAGCAGTCACACTTGTGCCCTCTGAATCTTCCCTTAACTAATTTGCTCCTTCTCTGCAAGACTAATTCTCCTCAAGAAGATGAGACTGATATAATCTTGTCTGTCCCAAATCAGTTTCTTCTGATGGAACCTGGAATAGGAAATGAGTCTGAAGCCCAAAATGAAACTACATATATGTTCAGTAGTGCCCCTCCATCTTTTTTTCCCTCCTGAGTGTGTTCTTTGTCAGATACTAGGATATGAATGGTGAAGGCACTTTTACTTTGTGTGGGAGGACTGTGCATGCAAAAAGCAAATACGTTAATATTTCATGAAGGGTTCATCTCCTAATGGCAGGAGGCTTTCCAAACCTGAGGCTATCACAGGGGTGCCAGTGCTGATGAGAACTAGCAGATTGATGATCCTCCTCCCCTCACTGACAAACAGGGAATCATCAAATGAAGGCAAAAGTCTTGCAAAAGCTGATGTGGGAGGCAGAAATAAAGCTGTTGAAGAATTGAGCTCATCCACCTTTGTGTCTGCTGTGAGCTCTCTCTAGTGAGCTGTGGCTAAACAGTAATGGACAGATGCCAACCTCACGTCCTCCATGGCCTGCACAGAGAACATGCTCTTGTTGGCAGCCAGACCCACAGTTTATATTTAACCAAATATCATGATTCTAACTGTAATTCTGATGTTCCCATTGCAGTTAGGAGACAGTCAGTGTAAGCCTAATTTGATATGTTCTTGGAAGAATTACAGACGCCAGCATTCACCTCTCCTGGCAGCAATGCAGTGTCTGGCCACCACCATAGCCCTGGGTAGCTGCCAGGAGCTTTGGCAGGGTTCAGCCTGCCCACTGTGGATTGAGTGATGCATGTCCTCGTGTTGTGTAGTGCTGCTGACTGTGTGCCTGATGGCTGTCCTGGCTGTGCCAGTCTGCAGAGGTGGGCACATTTGCTTAGGTCATAATTCTTTGGTACTGGATTTTTTTTCTTCAATGCTGGAGTGGCTTGTAACTTTATTTATGGGATTATAATCTTTTCCCCGTTACCAGTGCACGAGATTTGGAAAAAATACCCAGTTGGACAATTTCTTTCTGTCCTCACTTGTCTCTCACTGCCTGAAGCCATCCCAGATCCTCCACAGTGTCTGTTCTTAAGCACTTTTCCATCAGCCTATGCCTGCTTCCTCCTCTCTTCTTTCTTAAGATGGAGGTATCTGGCTTCACCTCATACCTCCATCTGTCTAGACTGTAACAGGGTTTGGGTTAAATGCAAATTTGGAGGAAAGTTCAGCTGAGCCTGGCCCAAGGTTTGAGCTAGTTTTGGAACATGCAGCACTCTGGAATCCAGAAAAGCAGCAACAAACACCACTTGCACTGTAACCATGAGAAGAAACTAAAAGGCTCCAGCAAAAGAGCTCTTGCCACAACGTGTGTGTCAAAATCACCGAGGGCACAGCAGTGCCCTGCTCAGTTTGATGTTTTCTCGAATGGATAACTTCTTGCTGTTTTTAAACAGCACAAGCATTTCAGCATGGTGTGAGCCAATGGGCTTGTCTGTATAAATTAAGATATCAAACAGCTCAAATATCTCTTCTCAACTCACCTAGGTTTGAATACAAAGACAAAAGCTGGAAATGAAACCCAGAGCTTTATTTTGTTTGTTTATTCAACAGTAGCCTTTGGATCTTGGTTTATGACTCAGATTTCAATTCCATTCTATGCAAACCTACGAGATTGGCAGGAGTGTTGATCTGCTGGAGGGTAGGAAGGCTCTACAAATGGATCTGGACAGGCTGGATCAGTGGAGCGAGGCCAGTTGCATGAGATTAAACAGAACCAAGTGCCAGGTCCTGCATTTGTATCACAACAACCTCATGTACCACTACAGGCTGAGGGAAGAGTGGCTGGAAAGCTGCCTGGTGGAAAAGGACCTCGGGGTGCTGGTTGACAGTGCCTGAACATGAGCCCAGGTGTGTCCAGGTAGCCAAGAAGGCCAATGGCACCCAGTCTGTCACAGGAATAGTGTAGCCAGAAGACCAGGGCAGTGACTGTCCCCCTGTGCTGGGCACTGGTGAGGCCACACATTGAAACCTGGCGTCAGTTTTGGGTCCCTCATGAAAAGAAAGACATTGAGGTGCTGGGATGTGTCCAGAGAAGGGCAGTGGAGCTGAGGAAGGGTCTGGAGCACAAGTCTGATGAGGAGCAGCTGAGGAAGCTGGGGGTGTTTATCCTGGAGAAAAAGAGGCTTGGGGGAAACCTTATCACTCTCTACACATCCCTGACAGGATCCTGCAGCCAGCTGTGGATTGGTCTCTTCTCCCAGGTAACAAGAAAGAGGACAAGAGGAAATTACCTCAGTTTGTGCCAGGAGAAGTTTGTATTGGATATTAGGAAGAATTTCTTCATCAAAGGAGTGTCAAGGACTGGAATAGGCTGCCCAGGGCAGTGGTGGAGTCTCCATCCTTGGAGGTATCTAAAATTGTGTACATGTGGCACTTGGGGACCTGGTTTAGTAGTGGGTTTGGCAGTGCTGAGGTAATGGTTGATGGTATTAAAGGTCTTTTCCTACCCAAAAGATTCTAAGATTCTGTGAGAAGAGAATCTCTTCTAAAACAAGAGTCTCTCTACTTTTCAGCTGCTTATTGTGTAGGCTATGTATGATACCTCCTTCTGAGGCAGGAGAATAACTATTCCCATATGCTACTAAAAATGCCCTCAGCATTTGCTAGGTCACCCCAAAATCTACCCAATTCTGGATGTAAAGAGCTGTGCAACTTTCACTCTTAAAACCTGAAGTTTGAGCAGCTAATCCCTAGCCTTGTAAAGTGTACAAAGCAAGTGAAGCAACTGCAGTCTCTGTGAGCCACTTCTTTTTTGGCTGTTGAGACAACATCTCTCTGTTAGGAGTGAATATTTACTGGTATAAATGTGAACATACACTTGGAGAATCCCTGAGAGCCTAAACTTCAGCAAGTTCATGTCACAAACAGCGTAAATTGCAAGCAAGTGCACAGCTCTCTGCTAGAGCATCAACTCTTACTCCCAGGTGCTTTTGGTGGGACTGCCAGGCTGAGTCACCAGCTGATGTATGGAGCAGAAAGGTACAGTGCATATCTGACCTCTCCTGCTAAACATGCTGCAAACTGGAGAAGAAAATCTGCCTGCAAGTATAAACTTCCTCTGTGTTGCTTTATTGCACAGTGAGCGGGGGCAAAGGCTCATTACCAGCCATGGATAGACACTAAACTTGATGAAGTGGATCACTTACTGCTGTGACACGACACAAAAAGAACATTTCTGCCTCAGATTCTCTGTGGACAAAGCTGAGGTGCTGACTGGCTGCAGAAAGGCAGCTTGTAAATGGTTATTTCTGTAGCCCTCACTAGGTGATGCAGCACATATAAAGGGGGGAGAGACCAAAGTGGTTCTCTGCAAGGCCATAGGGAGCTTCTCTTTGTGGGAGGGAGTGTAGTGGAGGATGTAAGAGGTGCTGAGGTTTGAAATAATAACCTGAGTCCTGCGTAGTTCAGGGCTTTTGATAATCAGAACAATAATAAGAGCAATAATGTGGGTGGCTTTGAAACTGAGGCCAGATAATTTAGATTTGGTGAGACTGAGAAGCTGACTTGCATCTAAACCTTTTGTGTCAGGTTTTTCTCATAAAACAGGCATAATGACACTTTTTTTGCTCTTGCCCATCTTTCACTTACATTTATGTTAAAAGTTTTATGTCAAAAATACCTCATATATGAATTTCCACTTAGCATAATGGAGCATGCATCGTGGTTGCATTTCTTATTGGTGCTGCAAGTACCAGGAGCTCATTGCTTGCAAAACCATTTTATTTTATGTCTCTATAGAAAAATCAATGAACTTCTAATTAAGACTTTAAAAGAAATGTAGGCTAGTACTTTAATCCTAGATCAATTTGCTTTTATTTCATAACAGAATAAAAATTTATCTGCCGAGAGCATTATTAACTACTTCAGCTTTTGGATATCTAGATACAACATTTTAGAAGAAGTGCAATTAAATGATTTATTTCACATTCATCCTGAAACACCACACATAATAATATTAAGGGAGAGGACTTGAAAACACTGGGTGTGTATTGAAGGTGGGAAAAAGAGCCTTAGATACAACAGACATTTCATGAATCTGAAATTCTCTCCTCTGTGAAAATCTAAGTATCATATACTGCTGGTATGAGGTTTTCCTTAGGAATGTTATAAATATTTGTGCAAGATCAAACAAACAGCCAAGTAACACCGTTTTAGACATGCAGCTTTTCAGAATAAACCAGATCCACACCCAGTGAATATGGACTGGCGACAGACAGAGCTCGGTGCTGCTGCTATTTAGTCTGGGATGTTCTGTTACAGAAACCACACCTTTGAGCACAGAAATTTTTACATTATGTTTTCTCTCTAGATGCCCTCCCATATCCTGTCTTCTGGTTTGGGAAGAAATGAGCATCTGCAAAGAAACCCCAGAGGATGGGACTTCTAAGCAATGCAATCCCTATACAAGGTCTGTTCAATCCAATGATGATATTTGAAAACCTTTGTTAGGTATGGGATGTAAAACTTCTGCTTTGAGTTTTAGCTGCCATATTTTTAAGCTATTACTTCTACACTTTGCAATAGCCTCTGTTTTCCAGTTGTGTTTTTTGAGAGCTAAACTTGGTACTGTGGAAGAGAGGCAGTAGTTTGTCTGGTGAATTTTAGTGCCTGAATCTGACTGACAGACCATGACTGAAATCAGAAGACATTTCATTGTTTGTCTTTATTCCTGGTTAGGCTTTGTGTTAGCAGATTAATTCCAGCTATTGGGAGGGTCAGACTGTTTATTTGAAAAGCCAGGAGGTTATCACAGTGAAAGCAAGGCAGATCTTCATGCAGAAACAGTACCAGTGAGGATCCCAGAGCCCTCTTGGCTCATGTTAGCATAGTAGGACCCTACATAATAAGCATCCTGCCTCATGTCAAAACTTGGAGGTGAGGTGACAAGAAGCTCTCTAGGGACTCTGCTACACGTGTCCACATAAGTGTGTTATTCCTAACCTGAAATGAGACTGTAGTAGAGCATCCTTTGGGAACTGGTGCCTACCACTGAACATTTTGGCTGTGGAATGGCAGTCACGCTGCCAAGGGGAGGGAATATGGCTTTAATGTCACAGCAGCCTCTGCCAGTGACAGCCTGTTGCAGTCAGGCTGCCTGTTTTTCTCTGTTCTGGCACTTTGTGGGATCTTTCGTTGATTTTTCAAGGTAAATTCACTGATTTTCCCCACTCCTGCCTGCCTGTTTTAGCTGTGGGTACCACGTGTTTCAGATCTGACCTTCTATTTCACTGTCTTACATCCAGAGTAGCAATTAATCCACTGGGAGTCTGGAAAAATTTTAATTTTTATTCTGCTGATGGAACAGTACAAAGCAGCTTATGAGCCTACATGGACCCAAAATACCTTTCTTTGACAAAAGGCAGCATGAAGTTACTCACTTATGCTAGAGGAGGTCACTGGGGTCTGCAAAAACCACTAGCAAATAGCAAGATCTGGGTTTGGAACCAGCTTTTGGAAAGGACTTTGGGCACATAATTTCATCAGATTGCTTTGTAAGGGAGGGTGACCTTTAAAAACAAGCCCTAAATGTCTCCCTCAAGGGCTTGAGGTCATCAATGTGCTGGCTAACTTAGAGTGCCAAGTCAGTAACCAAGGCAGGTACCTGAGCACATATCCCCACACCCTCCATATCCAGCTAGGAAAGGAGTCAGAAACTTTAAAATGGAAAATCGGGGAAACAGGAGGAAGTTGGCTGAGCAGGGCCAAAGGTCTGTCTAGTTTGCCATCCTGCCTCTGGCAGCAGGTGCTCAGGGGAAAATCATCCTGTGTCCTTACTGTCCCTTAAACACCAGCAATGTCTTCATTTTTAGTAGCCCACGGTGGATTTTCCTTCCACGGAATTTTCTAGCAGCTCCTTGAATTCTGTGCCTCCTTCTGGTCTCTATAGCTCCAGTGGCAGAGCATTGCACACCTTAATTTGAAGCTGTTTTGAGAACTGCTTCCATTTATTTACTTGCCTGATGCCAGCAGGGTTCATGTGATGGCCTTTGGTTCTTGGACTGAGAGCAGTGGTGAGCAGTGTTTGACTTCTCTGTGCTGCTTGTGGTCCTACAGAATGCAGCCTAAAAAGCAAAGTACATCCCCCTCCTTAGTGTTTCCTACCTCACAGCTGCAGGAAGGCTGGGGTTTTACCCTGGGCTGCAGAGAGGTGCCAGTCACTGTTCAGGAGCCAGAATGTTGAATATGGTGTGAATGTCAGTAGCAGAACAAGCGTTCTCCTTCTGTGTCTGTAGGTGCATTTAAACAGCTCTATATAACTAGAACTGGAGTCCAGGAGGTCTCACCTTTGCTTTGTTTACCTCTCCTGCCAAAGAAAAATTTAGATCTGTTTCTTCAAAATGGAATGAAGAAGAAATATAGAGCTTAGGGGCAATTTTGAGATAGGCTTCTTCCTGAGTTATGGTGAAATCGTTCCCTTTTGTGCAGAAGAAAGAAACACCGATTGCCCAAGTCCCAAAGTAGCCTGTGGTTTTAGAGGGAAGTCTGGGCACTGCTGTAGCAGTGGAAGATCTTTGGATTTCAGTCTGTGCCCTGGTTCATGTCAGGTTTTATCTTACACAGCTTACTCTGACTGCACACCTTGCTGCCTTCAGGGTGGCATCAGAACTGAGAAAACATCAGAGATCCACAGCAGGCAGAGAACCAGTTCCCTCTTCATTTAGATTGTGATCTAGCAGTGGAGAGGCTCTGGATGTTAGAAATGTCCTGTGACAGGACTGAATCCATCTGGGTGTGAGCTGGTTAATATGCAGACAGTGGTGAAAATATCTCTGCCTTCCAGAAGCTGAATTTTCTTCCTGTGATGAACTGCCAATACAGTGATGATTCAAACGGGTGCAGAGTGATTCTATCTGTATATTTCTGTGTTGGATAAAGTATCACAGGTAAAATAAAATAGTAATGAAAGGAAGGAATTGACTTCCAATAGATAGATAGAAAGACAGTTAGATAGCTTTACCCTCACTTCTTTTGACTACACCCTCAAACCCATTGTCCTATAGAAAGAGGCAGTGAAGTTTTTAATACTTGAGGAAATATTTCTGACATTCCCCAAAATCAGAGTGCCTCTCCCAGTTTCCAGATGTCAAATAGGAAAAGAGCTCATGCTAACGCAGTACAGTATTGGAATCTTTCTTCCCTGTTACTGAAACTTGTGATTATTAAAACTGTAGGACTCGACTTGTTTGGAGATATTGTACTCATGTGACAAATTGACTGAGGCATTCAAAATTTTTGGAGGAGTTGTGTATGTACACACACTGCCAAGTGGCATCTGTTGTGCAAGTTTAATTCCATTTGGAAGTGCAGGCAAGAATGGCAATTGTGACAGAGAAATGTTTTTCTTCCGAAAGAGCTTGAATGAGGTTTGAATTTGAAATAGGAAAATTAAATCACTGATGGGCTAAAGAAGACATTCCTGTCAAAAGCATAAGCTTAGGGACCATGTCTAGAGAAAAATTGGCAGTTTTTGTGAACTCCTGGTTTGTGTTAACAAAGCCAGTCTATTTTATTTGGATTGAACTCCTTTACAAGATGTGCTTTGTGGATGATAAAAAACTCTGAGATCAGAGAAGGAACAGCACAGGACCCTGGTCTACTCACAAGCAGACAGTTTGTTTGCTGCTGTGTTCTTAAATTGATTTTTCTGGCAAGCAAAAAGCAAAATGATTTATTTTTTTATTAGAAACTTATTGATTTATAAAAATAGTTGTGTGTTTCATTTAGAGATGTAATAAGTTTAAATTCTGTAGGTGAGAGATTTCCTCCCCTTGTGTTATCTGACATGTTTGGTGATAAACTCTAGCTCTGTGCTGTCTGTGTCATAGTGTTGAAAAGGTGCAGGATGATGAAATCAGATATTGAACTGCCTGGTTCTGCTGCTCTTTATTAGAACTGATACAATACAGAGTCTGTAAATAACACAAAGCTTCCATTTGACCTCAAAAGGCAGTGGATCAGATTTAGGAAGGAGCACAATGCTCTACAAACAGGTCTCTTGCAGGCTTGGGGAGGGGGTGAAATGGATTCACCTGTTATGTTGTCTGAGCATGGGAGGATCTGGGCTTAAATTCAGCTTTCAAAATCAAAGATTAGAATTTTACCAGAAAGCTGCTTGAGATGTGTTGTGAGCTCACAATTGGGATCACTCGTTGCCTTAATGCTGAAATTGTGTAATATTTAAGCCACTTCTCTCTATGGTTCATATAATAGCAACCACCATGTCAATAATAAACTCCCTCTGGAATCTGACAAGCAAAAATGCTATATTTTTTTTTTGGTAGGAACTTTCTGTGTTATAAATGATGGTTTGTACATCTGAAAAGTAGTCTGAGAGGACTCCTGCCTCCAGCTCCACTTTAGGGTGTTGGACGCAGAGTAATTTAAAAAATTTATAGTCCACTTTGACTTGACTACACTTCTGGAATGGCCTTTCTGGCATGCCTCAGCATGGGATTGACAGAAATAAAAACATGCTCTTTTTTCCCCCCCACAGATTTCAAAGGCCTCAGAACTGCTGGTTGCAGCACAGCCTGAACAGCAGACATTTTTTCTGCATGTTGCTTCTGTGCAAGGCTTAAATTTGAAGTGCAAAGAGCAGACAGTAACTTTCATGGGTACAAAGCACAGAAGTTTGCCCATGTTTCTCTGCTGTGGTGGCAGGTACATTTTTGTGTTATTTAACTGGTTCCCAGTAGTGGTCCTGACAGAGCCAGCAGCAGTTAAACATGGTACAGCAAGTGCAGTGAGCTTTGTTTTGCTGTCCACTTTGTGTTCCTGCCCAGAGGGTCTCCTGGGAGTCAGCAGTGGTGGCACTAAGGACATGCCAGGGCTGCTTGGAGGAGCAGCAGTTCCTGAGTAACCAGAGCCCTGGTAGGGAGAGCCAATGCATGGGATCAGGAGAGAGGACAGAGAAATGAAGTTGGGCACTACTTGGAGCACACAAAGAGGCCAGTCAGGACACAAACCTCACTCCAGAGTCCTCAGAACACTCTGTATTCCCTGTGTTACCTTTGTGTCTGGAATTGCAGCTTGTCTCCTGTGGGGAATCATGCGTGATTATCATCACTTGGGCTGCTCTGCACGGTTTGAGAGCAGAAGGAATGGTGCTACCAGCACCACAAACGGCACCTTTGGGTTAACAGAGCCTGACACAGAGAGCTTTCTCCTCCAAGATGGTCCAGTCCTGTCAACCACTTGACTGGAGTCCTTCCCTCTGTGCACATTACCTGCCCCAACAGGCAGGGGAGACTGCAGCTTGCTTAGGATTTTTCTTGGGCCAGCCAAAAGCCCTCCAGCAAATCTTGGGGATGCATGTGCTGCTATCAGAAGAGATTGGGCTGCCCTATTTCTGCAAACCCTATATAGAAAGCAGGTTGCTGAAGGACATTTCTTCCTCTCTGTACCCTGTGAGTGCCTGATCCAGAAAAGGGTGGTTTCTTTGAGACTTGAGTATGTCTGAAGGAAGGGGTGCGTGTGCCTGTGTGTGTGGGGAGTAAAAAAAGAAACATCAGCGCGTTCTGACGGAGTCGCATCCCCACTTAACTTAATGACAGACACCCACCCATTTCACAGGGGTCAAGATTTCAGTATCCTGTGTGCGGGGGATCTGTCAGTAATGCTATCCTTGTTACAGCAATAGCTGAACTCCTGTTAGCATAGCAGGCTACGGGGAGCTGCCAGTTAGCAGCTCTGTCACTTACGCTCCCTTAATGTGTTTGCATTTGATTGCTATCTTGGTTAGCCAAGAAGGCTTCATGTTCCTGGAATGTCCCCAGAATTATCTCAGTGCTAAAAGACAACAAGGGAAGAGTTATCTCAAACTGGACAGTTAAAGTCTCACTCCTTGTCTTGGGTCTCATCCCACAGGAAGATCACCTTACCTTTGTCACCTCTCCTTCCTGTCACTTGCTCTTAGACCCTGTAGGCACAGAGCCAACCTTGACTCTCAGACTGAAATTCAACCCTTTCCAGGCTTGGCTCTGGTTCAGGAAGAAGTCTGCTGGGCTCTAGTCCAGTAGAGGAAAACAAGCATGGGCTGAGAAATTGCTAGCGTGACCCTTGGGAAAGAAAGGACAAGATGGCAGCAACCATTTAACACTGACTTCATACCCAATGAGTTGAAAGTCTAGAGCTGCAAAGACCCTCTGGACACTTAACTTTGCTCAAATCATTACCTGAAGATGTCTGTTCAAACAAATCTCTAAAGAGGGTGGCTTCACCTGTGCACGGGTGCTCTTTTAACACTCTTCAGTGCTTAGTTTGGTTTGTTCCTCCTGGGACCTTCTTTTGCTTGGTGCTATACAGACAGAATTCCCCCTCTCAGAGTTATCCGTAGGAACTGGGTCTAGTTCAAAGACCCATCCTCCAAACAGCTACAAAACAAAACATTTCTGAAAGATTGCATCCACTGTGGAAGCAGTAATTCCCTCAGCAGTGGCTCTCTAACTAATGTCTCCATCCAGGTTGTGGTGGCCTGAGGTTCAGAGTTGTCACAGAAAAAACCAAAATTTTGTATCTGTTCTCAAATACCTCATACTTCCTTTGCAGACTATGTCAAATACAATTCTGATTTTCTGAGACAATTTGCATCTGTTTGCTGATGAGTATTTTGATAAATTTCCAGATAATGTGATGCATTTTAGGACTCAAAGCCGTTTTCTTTCCTGCTTACAGAGATGTCTTGACTAAACTGTTGTGGCACTGCAAACTTGACATGGGCTGGATCTTCACACCTGTGCAACATCTGACATGGGTAAAATTCTCCCCATTTCACAACTTCAGAATGTTGCCAATAAAAAAGGTAGTGATTTGAGCTAGAAAAAGCTTTTTGAAAACTTGCATTTCTTAAGTTGAAAAGATAATGCTGTTTCTGTTGCAAATGTTCTTCTACTCTATAAATCTCTTTTAAAACCTGGAAAGACTGGAAAACCTTTGATGATGCTTTTTAGGTCCTATGTAGGCTACATTTTGACTCCTGTGTTCTTACTTCTGCATTTCCTGTGTTTTTTTAATGGACTTTGTGTATATAGCAATGCCCTGTTGTCACTAAATGTACCAAATATGCTGTGCAAGTGCTGAAAAGGTTCCTCACCTTTTATTGAACATTTTGATCTGTGTTCTAGAGAGAAAGTCAGCCTTTCTAGGCTCATACAGGACATTTCCTATTAAACTCCCTTCCATGTTCTTTCAACTGGGCCTCTGGCACACTGTCTGCACCTTGGATGAGGAAAGCCATTCAGATTTCTCACATCCTGGAGATGTCTCCATGGGTACTTTTGTCTGTATTTGTTGAGGGTTCTTTCTGATCATCCTTTTTGATATGCAAATGATACGCAAATGATAGGTACTGATAGAAATATTTTAACCACTTTAGTGTTGAAACTCAGAAGCATGTGGCTTTTCTTCTCCTCAAGAAGAAAACCATAGGCTGATCTCACAGTTGTAACTTTGTCTGTGTGGGGAAATATGTGAAGAAGGGATTGTTCCTTAAAATTTCATAGGGCTAATCTTACTCACTGGAGGTTGGGATATGTAATTTGAAATTGGCAAAATATTAGATTATAATTATAACTGATAAAATTTATATCAGTTATTAAAAAAAAACCAAAACTGTTTCTTTCAGGAAACAGATGGATTTACAGGGAGAAGAACAACAAAAAGTTGTTCATAGCTTGCTATTTTACCCCAAAATCTTTAAGAGGTAAAGAAAAGGAGAGGCTTAATACTGGTGTGACATGGAATACATGGCAAAAGTAACTCCTCCTTCATGTGTCCTATGTCTAATAAATTAATTAATGTCTGATTTAGTAATTAGGGAATAGAGTAAGAGAGAATGTGAAGTGACAGGTCTGGAATTCAGGCAGCTTTTCCAAAGGACCAGTTTGTTTCACGTGGGATCCTTTTAGACTAAATGAAGGATCTTGGTAATATACAAGACATTGTGCAATATTTTTTAATTACAGAATATTGCTGCAATTGAGTAAACATAATTTAATATTACTGTGACACAAACTAATGCACTTATCTTAACCAATTGAATACTCCATATCTGTCAGATTATGTGCAAAATACAGAGTTAATAAGTAAACATGAAGATGAAAAGGGGTTTTGGAGCTGTTTCTAAAAATGAGGTGGCATCTTGCCTGCTACTAATCATGTTTCTAACACAATGGGGTTTAGGCTGGAGTTAGTTTAAACAAATTCTTGCGAGGCTGATTAGCTCTGTTTGTTTGCTTTATGTGAGCACACTTCTCTAACAGCTTTGGTCCTTCTTAATAGGCAAGGGGTTATCAGTCTGAGAAATAAGCTAATAGACTGAAGAAATAATTAGATCTTTCTAAGCAGACAGATGGCAGGGTCGTGTCCTTTGATACCAAGGATGCCAACAAGCTTGTCTATTTTTACAATTAGATTGTTTCATCTGATAATTTAAAAAAAATACAAAAACAATAAAAAACCAATAACATAAACAGATTGTGGTATAAATCTTGGGGTTTTTCCTCTATAGGCAATCTTTACTGTAGCAACATTTTTACCATGATGTAAAGCCTAATAAAGCTATTAGTGGAATATTAGGTATCAAGCTAGACAGAATACTGGCATGCTGTTAAAAAAAAAATATTCAGGGTTATGAAAGCTTCCTTCAAAAGCTAAGCTGTTGAAGCTCATAGTTTTTAGGAACTAGGTCTGGCATTGGAAGGCAAGGAGGAGAATATGGACTGGTTGAGAAAATGTGCAGAGAAAACATGCAAATCTCTAGAATCGCAGCAGAAAGGCATTTGCATTTGTGCTGGTTTCGTGTGTGCAAGTTCATAAGAGGATGTGGGCTGGGAGGGGGCCATAGGAAAGTCCAGAGGCAGCACAACCTGTAGAGGAGGGCACAGGAAGGGTCCTGGCTGCCTTGGTGCAATCAGAGTGGAGTACACAGTGGGCTGGAAAGGTCTAAGCAGTACCAAAGAAGTGATACCAATTTGCTTATTGCTAAATGGGGAAGGTTAATAACTTAGCCTTTTAAACAGGAGATTGGCCGTTTTCTTGCAAGTCATGGAATGGTTTGTGTTGGAACAGACCTAAAGATCATCTTGTTCCAACCTCCTGCCGTGGGCAGGGACACCTTCCACAAGATCAGGTTGCTTCACGCCCCATCCAACCTGGTCTTGAACCCTTCCAGAGCTGGGACATTCACAGCTTATCTGGGTGACCTCTTCCAATACTTCACCACCCTCACAGTAAAGAATTTTTTCCTAATTCCTAATCTAAACCTGCCCTCTTTCAGTTTGAAACTATTTCCCCTCATCATGTCACTCCATGGCCTTGTCCAAAGTCCCTCTCCAGCTCTCTTGGAGCACCTTTAGGTATTGACACGTGCTCTAAGGCCTCCCTGGAGCCTTCTCTTATCCAGAAAAAAAATTTTAAAAGGCTCAAAAGTGTGGCATCTTGATCATTGGGTGAGGTTCAGAAGGGAGTAAAAGGCTGCCACTGAGAAAGACGCATGGGAATGTTTAATTGTTCATAGTTGCTATTTATAGCCAGAAGAAACTATATTCAGGAGACTTCAAGCTCTGACAGACATGTAATAACATGATTTTAGAGCTTTGCATACCAAACTGCACCTATTTACAATTTTTGTCATGCTTTGTTCCCTACATAGTAGTAAATTTAATTTTGTAGAACAGCTTATCAAACCTTTCAATCATTAAAATAATTCCTTACTCACTTCTGAAATGTTCTATCTATAATGACTATAAAGAAGAAAAAAATATAGAACAAAAAATCTTTATTTTCTTAAAATAACTTGGAGTGTAGGAAGGCTTTGAGTTCAGTATTGCAATTCCCGCTCTCTGCCTCACTTTGACTAATCCTCCTATTGACTGGGTGTAATGGACTCACTTTATGCTTTATCCAAATGGTTTCAAGCAGCAGACTGGCTCAAGGCTCAGTCTTTTGTTTTACCAGGAGTTCCATTATTAGATTTCATAGTCTACTTATAGAGCACGGGAAATTATTTTTTTTTATTGTTTTGGTCACTAGTGTTTTGTGGAAAATGAGTATTTTGATGGATGTCATCCAGTTCGTCACAATGCCTCTTTCCATATCAGGTTTTGAAAAAATAGTGAAGATCCTAAAAGATCTAAGTAGGTATGGAGGATTATGGGTGACCACAAAGTCTATTCCCATTCTGGGAAGGTGGCCTTTTTAGGCTTCTTTCAGACCTGAAGTAAGAAATATGATCCTCTGCGGCTGAACATAGGTTCTTGGCCTGACTCTTTCTCTCTACAGGAAGCTGCTTCTCTTCACTGATTATGGATAAAGCTTCGGAACCTTTTCTCCTTGTGCTGACATGAGCCTTTGAATAACTGCTGAAGACTTCATAACTTTTTTCTCCTAATGAGGTCCATTAGTGCAATTTAAATCTCATTAAGCTAATTGTAGTCTGTTAGACTACACGTCTCTGAAAATATGTTTAAAAAACATGAGGGATGTTTAACACATCAGTGTGTTATATCAAGTACTCAATTAATATTCAAGTAAATTTCCCTTGCAACTATGCTTGTATCTGGAGCAGTCAGTCTGAGGGGATATTCACCAAAAAAAATCAGTAAAGTATTGTGAAGTAATTGCCCTTTCCTAGCAAATATATCAGTGTTCTTCCTGGAAAATTAACCCTTTAATGTGATGGAAAGATGAAATAATGTTCATGGAATATATTCATTCAGGGAATGGGTCTATATATGCAAGTTTTGCCATCTGTCAAAATACAAATCAAAGTGCCGTGGCTTCTGGGATCCCTCCCAGGTGCATTGAGATGAATGCTGCTGCCTCCCTGTGAAGCAGTGCTTATCACTTCCATAAGACTGAATTTCTTTAAGAGGTCTTCCAAAGCAGAGGCATTCCAAATCCCTGCTCAGCCTAGGAAAAATCTTGGCTACTAAGGCTGTAAGACAGAAATAGAAGTTCCAGCTCTCCTGTGTTGGAAAGCTCTTTGACACATTCATGTTACTGCAAAAACTTTTCAGATCTTTGTTTCCCCAAAGATATGTCAGGCTGGAGCCTTGAGTGAATTCCTGCTGGGAAAGGCTGGCTTTGCTCCCTGCAGGCAGTCAGACGTGGTGCAGGACCTGCTTGTCACAGTGGGGAAGGAAATGAGTCCCAGAGACTTTTGCCAGCAATATGCTGGTTTTGGCAGGGCAACCCCAGCCCTGTTGTTCTTGGGGAACAAAGCAACCTCTCAAGCATGCAGATCTTATTTCATGCAGGTTTTTGTGGGTCAGAGCTTACCTCTGAGACCTCACAGATGCTGTGGTTCTGACTGGGACTGTACTGGGACTGTGGGTTCACAGACTACAGCTGGTGAGGAAAAAGCTTCTTCCTTCACCACCTTTTTCTTCTTGTGTGTGTCTGTGGTCTGGCCCACTGGGATCAGTACAAAGAAGTAATGCCTTCTAGACATGGCAGTAGGTGGAGATCTGGCTAACAAGAGATGCAAATAAGATTTGGGGGTGGGGGGGGAGGAGGGGAGGTTCTCTATTAGAACCAGAATATCTTCAGTTTTTTATGTTTAAGTTATCGCTTCCCCATTCCAACTCACTCTCATTGATACTAAAACCTCTATGAAGTCTCATGGGGAACTCAAACATTAGAAACTTAACTTCTTTCTTCCTTTCCTTCCTCCATGTGTTGTAGTCACTTGAATTTCCAGATCTGATTCTTGGTCAATGGTACAAATCCTTCTTGGCCTTGTACCCTACTGGGCTACTTGAAGTCTGTAATGAATGGAAGCAGTGAGTTACAGGGCAGGATTTTGACATCTGAGAAAGAACTGTGAGAGAAGGCTGTACTAATTAGTAAAACTTGTGATTAAAGTAAGTATGGGGTAGGGAATGAGAGAGGAGAGGTTGCTGCAGCAACAAAGCTGTGCGGGTGCTAAATGTGCTGATTATAAGCTTGAACTCCTTGGAGAAAATGGATGCTAATGGCTTATTGCTGACAAAAGGGGGTTTAGATGGAAAATTGAAGTATAACATGTTTGGGTATGTGGCAGTGTTACTTGTGGCTTTCAAAATGGGAGAGTCACTCTCCATTCTGCTTAGCAATGGGGTAAATTAGTGTTAAATTTGGGGGTTGTAATAGGAGTAGAAATTGGAGAGCAATGAAGCTTTCAAAATCAGGATGATAGATTAGTGCAGTGCTTGGTATAAATTCTTGTAATGGTTGGTACATTTCCAGAGCAAAAGTATCTGTAAAATAGAGTTGTGCATTTCCTGTAATGACACAAGAAATGTAAAGCTGCTCTCTGGGTTGTGGGAACACACTGAGGAATACGAGTGGGGGGTGACCACCACCACCACTTGATGTGGCTGGAGACCAAAGAGCAGTAACAGGAAGGTTACTGTCAGCCAAAGCTGTTTTCATTTTTAACATTCCCTCTATTTCTAGAGCAAGGATTTTGTTGTGGTGTTGTTTATTTAAGTAATAAGATGCTTCTTGAATCATATGTTCCAGAGAGGAAGAGGTGAGAGTAAACTATTGACAAAGTTGGTCAGGTTCTTTGGTATCGTACCAGAAAGCAGCACAAATGAGCTGCAGTGAATGAAAAAGCAGTAAGGGGAAACGTGCAGGACATGGACAAGAAACACCCTAAAAAGAAGGAGAAGAAACATTCAAGCAGTTCTAATCTGGAAAGACTGCAGGATAAAACAGCTTGAAGAACTAATAAGGAAATCAGGCAAGTGTTAGGCAGCTTTTTTGCTCTTCAGGTTTCTTGGGGTTTTTGTTTTGTTATTTTGGTTTTTTCTTTTCTTTTCAATAAGAATATGTTCCAGCTGGAGAAAAATGGTGTGTTGATCAACAAGGAGGCTGGATTTAAGCTCAGAAGGTCAGGCCCTCATCAGATTTTTGTCTTTCAGTCATAATTCAGAGGACTGAATACAAAAGAACATTCTTTGTGAAATCTGTTTGAGAACACACTGAGAGAAATATTGAACTATGTCTCTTATGATCCAGTCAGGCATATCTTTGAAATAATAACATTCCCACATGGAGGTAGGAATTGGTATGCAGATCTGCCTGTTGTCTCCTGACTTCCTGGCTCTGAACAAATGAGTCTCTCTCCTCTTTGCTCTTACTCTGACCTTACAACTCTTAGGTCATTGGCTAGAGAAGGACTTTGGGTTTTTAATTTGTGCACTGTCGTACAGAAGAAGGAAATCAGGATAGACATGTCAGCTGCTAAGTGCAGAAAGCTTCAGCCTGAATTTTGATTTCCCTAATGCTCTTTTCTGCAAGCCCAAGAAATAGACCTGTGTCCAATAGTGTGGCAGTTGGATACGTGTCCTCTTGACTGCAGCAATGGTTGACTGTAAGCATCTCTTAGCACATCAGTGTGACCCCTTGTACAACGTGTAATCCAGCAGTGTGAATTTTATCCTTTGAGCAGCGTTTTTATACACTTGCAGATCTTGCCATCAAGCCTGTGCCCCTTTAGCTTCTGGCCTCAAAATGCTGGAGCTGTGTCTGGTGCAATGCTTCAGTTCAGCTGGGGCATTTCTGAGGCTTTGAAAAACGTGATTTGGGTTCTCTCTCAAATATTCCTTCGTCTTTTACTGATAAAGCTCTAAACAAAAGCATCTTATGTAAAAATACCCAACCTTGATGGAAGGAACTCATGTGAAAGAGAGTAACCTTGCCATACGTTTTTCTCATTTGTCTTCAAATTTCAGCTTCCAGTCTTTGAATCTTGTTGTGCTCCTCTGTCATGTACTAGGCTGTATCTGAAATCTTGCTCCCAGTAGCATTAGAATAGGTGCAAAGTGCCAGTCTCTGAAGCAGACACTACGTAATATGGTAAAACACAATGAGCAACCATTTATTAAAAAAAAAAAAAGATATGTGCATGTGCATCTCACTGTCTGATTTGAAACTTCCAGGTGATAATAAGACCTGGCACAATGAGGGTGTCGTTTTGTTCCTCCATTCCTGTTCTTTAATAATATGAGAATTTGAAAGGCATAAATATGCAATGAATTTTTTTCCCCACAGTTATTTTTATATCTCAAGTCATGATAAGAAAAGATACTTTAGGTGAGGTATTTTAATAATAGCCCTTTTTCAGTTGTTGATGATTGAAAAACACACAGCAACAACAAGGTACAAAACCTGACCATGAGGCAGCTTCTAAATAATTACTAGGCACAAGCTTGTCAATGTTATATTAAAGCGTTATTAAAGTTAGGGGAATAAAATCAGCAAGAGTTGTTTATCAGCTTGTTTATGTATCTGGAACAAGTTGAAACAGACTGTTAAGGGGTTTTCACAGCATGTGGGAAAATGCTACAGTTCTTTCTTTGGGTGGATTGTCCTTAGTAGGATTGTTTCAGCAGAGTTGTGCAGATCTTTCCCTTCTCTTCTTCTTGTGTGTCCTTGTCCCAAATACACAAGCAGAATGGGGCAGGCTTTCACAAAAAAAAGAGGGCAAAAAGGATTTCTGGTGGGATGTGATTCTGCAAGGTTTAAAACACCAGTTTTCTGCAGAGGTTACTTCTCTTCTAAGTAAATAAGAAAATAAATTTGTCTAGTCATTCGACTGCAGTAATTCAGACCATAATAGATGTGAAAAAAAGAAAGCTCAGCTGGAGAGTGAGGAAATATTGAGAGACAAGGTTCCATGGTGCTTTGAAGCATTTCCTATCCCATGAAGAATACTCTACTTATTTAGGTTTAGAAATCAAAAGCACATTTAATACACCTGAATATGTAAATCAAGCAATCCAAAGCTGAAGTATGGGAGACAGAATTAGATATAATGTGTGATAGAAATTAAGTACTTCCGTATGTCTTCAATATTTTGTTCCCATAAACTGTGTTAAATGATCCTTGGATTGACAGATATTGTATTTTCAGCTCACATATATGTTTTACTTAGTAAAGTCCTGCTTCCTTCCATGTTCCTTCCCTTTTCTTTGGAAATCTGAACAGTCAAAAGAATCTGCAAATGCTGCTATAATTAAATAGAGGGTATGTAGTGAGTGGCCTTATCTCTCTGGCTTTCACCACAAAGAAAGCTCTGGGGTAGGATGCATTTTCTATAAAACATGAGGGTTAGCACCCTTGTGACAGAAGATGAGGGACAGTCAGTTGCTCAGAGATGGCTGTGGACAGGAGATCCTCCCTCTAGTGGGATGGACAGATGTCTCTTATTTATTTGCAAAATCAACAGTGTAGTTTGATCATAGTGATGTTTTTCTGTTCCTTTAGCTGAGCACTAAGCCTTTCCTAATGGGAGCACATAGATTTGATTTGGTTCACTGTTCCTTCTGAAATCCTGAGGAAGAGAAGAGCGTCAGTGCAGCACAGGCCAAAATGGGCCATCCTCATGTGAATGTATTTTTAGACCTTGCATTATGGGCACAAATGGGCAGGAAATTCTGCTTAAATGTATGAAAATACTTTTACTATGAACACAGCCAAAGAGTGAAACAGATTGTCCACAGAGACTGTGAAATCCCCATCCTTGAAACTGTTGAAAATCTGACTGGGCACAGTCTGACCACCATGCTCTCCCTGGCCGTGTTTTGAGCAGGGGACTTCAACAAAACCATCTCCAGAAGTTCCTTCCAGGCTCTGCCACTGTGTGACCAGAAAATTTCCCAGACCCAGAGGAATGGCCTGTCTGCTCTGTGTGTTGTTATCAGTCTGATGCCCTGAGGATAAGGAAAGGTGGAGTGAGCCGGACAGAGCGTGCACTGATAACCTGCAAAATTATATGTATTAAGCATTTCTTTCTGCTGGATACTCCTTTGTCTGTCCTTTAATTGGCTCTATTCAACCTTGGGTCCTACTTCCCAGTATCCCAGTATGTTCCATCCTTTACAATGTAGGGAACATACAGAGTCCAAAGCCAGCAGAAGTTCCTATATTGTTTCCTTCTGATTTTGGCAAACAGCTTCAGTTCCTAACCTAGCTTTGTTCTCTGCTGGTGGGAAATCTGAATTATAAAGAAGAGACACCTTCCTGATTAATGACTGAGTCTCATGCTGCTGCCTGGGCTGTTCTAAGACAGTGTCTGATGGAAGCTACTGTTCTGGGTCTCTCTAAAGGAAAAAACCTGGAACTCCTCAATTTTGAGGCCATTGATGGTACTGCTTGGGATACACACATTAATCATCCTCCAGAGAGATTTGTCTGCAGAAACTACTGCTATGCTGTCACTCAATGGAGCCCCCACTGTGTGTGTGCACACACAGACTTCCCTGCCAGTCCATCCTCTCTGACTGGCAGCTATTTTTGCAAAGCTGCCTTCTGTTTTGTCTCCTGCTTTCCTGCCTTGGCTCACATGTGTCTCTCACTGATGCCATCCCTTCCTTTCATGGGCAGAGAGCTCTTCTCCCACTTCAAGCTGCTTTGCTTTTCATCCCATTCCATCGTCTTCACCCTCATGGGCAGTGCCCTGAGAACTCTTTGCCTTTCCATTTTGAAGGACAGACTTCCAGTTTGCACTGTTGCCAGACTACTTCTTTTAATACATAACCATGTGCCATATGTCTTTTTTTTTGTTTTCCCAACAGAAAATTACTTTGCAGCAGCCTTTGTCTTACAGGCACCTGTAAGCTCTTTATTGATTTGTCTTGCCAGCTCTCCCTGCTCACTCTCCACACTGTCAGGTCTCTGGCTCTGTTTACTTTCTGTAGCTTTTCTCTCTTCACATGAATGCGCAGGCAGATATACCTGTGAGGCCTCTATTGTCAGCAAAAATGGACTTCCAGTGTGGCCAGAAGTATAAATAGCTTTCTTGTAATCTCACACCAAAAAAAAAAAAAACAATTAAACAAAGCCCTTTTATCTGTCTGTACCCACAGAAAGTGCAAAACCACTCTACTACTGTAACTTTTATAGCTTTATAAATACGTTGTTCCTTTCCTTTCCCTGCTTGCTTATGGCAGCTGAATGAATACAGTCCAGGGATATTAGGTGCCCTCCACCCCCTCAGTAGAATGGCATTAAAAAAAAAAAAAAAAGAAAAAGAAAAAAAGGAAAAGGGTTTGATGTAAAATGACCATTTGCTTCAAAAGAACCTTGATTGAATAATAGATCAAGCTTCACTTTGGTGTGGTGTTTTTAATAAAGGATGTGCCTTTGCCCACACGTTCCTGCTCAGCATTAACTTGAGAGACTGAAATGTTTGAGTATTCTGTCTAATTTAATAATCAGTGGTTAATTCTCCTCTGGCCTCTTCTGATCCTTTTGATACCGTGTATTGGCCACTAAAAAGATGAAGCTGTGATTTAAATTGAGCTCAAGCCTCCAAAGCTTTGATCAGCAGACTAGATTGGGTTTCTCTGGCAGAAACTAATAGGTGTTGGCATTCAAATTCCCACCTAGAACAAAACCAGAAGTTGCTCCTGCAACCCCTGCAGTAACACTGGCTTTTTCTGGTGACACAGCTGAACTCTGTGTTAGGGGTAGGGCTGACTCAGCCACACTGAAGTTTTGACACCCAGACTGCCTCATACTTTCCAAGGAGTTTGCCTGTGGTTTAAAATAGAGAATTTGAGGTTGTGCATCTTTGATACCAAACCCATGTCATCAGAGATGAAGTGTGACTTGTCCCCAGTCCCCCTTGTGTTGCGGAAGTGCAGCTCCTCCTTTCGGTCCACAGCAACACTTAAGGTCCTTCTCCCACTTCCTATCCCATGGAAAATTCCTTCTTTCCCCCTCCATGTGAGACTTCCTGAAATTCTCATGCCCCCATCACATCATGACATCTGCTGCCTGACACCGTGGGTTGTGCTGCTCCAGCTCCTGTCCCAGCTGCTCTGGATCAATGGCAGTTGATGTTCTCAGGCTGAGGATTGACACTGGTGGTTGTCCTAAATGGAAATTGTACTGGCATGGGCTCATTTCATGCTAAACTTCACAATGGCCTTTCTGAAAGGGAAAAACAAGATAATTTGCAACGTGTGGTGTTGACTTGTTGTGTGTTAGCCTTGACTTTATCAACCTTAACGCAAAGACATTGGGGGCATTTGTTTTAACCTCTGTGAGAAGGGAAAGGATAATTCCAGATTTCCATCTGGTTAATTAAAAGCAATCCCCGCTTTCCTCAGGAAAAAAACCCAAACCAAACACAAAATTTTATTTTTGTAGTTTTCAGGTGGCAATCTTCTGTACATGATAAGACCCATGTCTTTACAGCTTAATGTCATATTTATTTCAGCTCCCAGTTGCTCTCTATGGAAACTTCACCATTTACATGAAGGACTATAAATTCAGGTCATCAGTACCAGCATAAATAGCTAAACCCCTCTTGCTTTCGTCCAAATTCAAACTGCTTGCTGATAATTTGAGCAGTAAACTGGCTTTGATGAATTCCTTTCCCGACATTATTTTATCATCATAATTATTAGCTGTTCTGCTTTGAATCCGCAAATTATCTCATACAATTACATTTACATATGCAATAAAACTGGGCACATGATTTATTGTCATGTCAACAGTAAAATAAATAAAACAGTTTGTGAGAGATTATTCCTGACTTTTGGGCAGAGCTGTAATAAATAAATAAATAAATAACTAGATTATAGATTCTTAGAAGGGATAGGTAGGAAACAAGCTTGAGTTGCAGCACTCTAACATATACACAGCTGTAGAAGTTTTCTCTGAAGGGTGACCCCAAAACCCTATTCAGAGATGGAATTGCAATAGATGTTTCATTTTGAAACACATGCTGATAAAATATTCCTCTGCAAAAGGAACACAGTCTTTGAGTTGGAGCATGTGGAGTTTAGTCAATAAACCTGTCTAAAAGACACAGTGGATAAAGGTACATCAATCAAGTTTTATGACTATGATAGTAGCGTGGCAAAGAAGTAATGTACCAAATAAGTGTTGAAATTGATGGCAGGAGATTTTATAGGTTATAAAGAATAAAGGCTTGGGAGATGTATTTTTAATATTGTTGGTAAATTACTCAGGTATTTTGATTACAAATATTATAAAATTAGATGTAGAATTATTGACATGCATTTTTATTTCCAAAAAAAAATTAAAATGCCGACTGAGAAGATCACCAATCACATGCAGAGTAGCAATCTACACAAAGGCACATTTCAGCAGAGCTGTCCTAGGGCCTTCTCTTGCGGTTTTCACAATTTTTAAATTATTTTTCTACATTTACTGATAACCCAAACTTTTGGTTAAAAACATTTCTAATGAAATCAGTAAAGTATCTGAGAGTCTCATCTGACCTTACCTAGGTAAAAATTAACAAAACAAATTTTACTTGCTCTTTATTTTGAAGCTGACCCATGAACCTCCGCAGCACCTTCAAGATTTGGTGACAAATCAGCACACTGTATTTACTGAACAATAAATAATTCATGAGCAGTCAGCACCCTGACAGAAGTTGAGAAAGACTGTTGCAGAAATGTAACTGTAAAAAAAAAATATTAAAATATGATGGTGGAAGTGATTTGTGAAATGGAAATGGGTCAACAATGTCAAATTACCAATTTCTTCTGAATGACTCACTCAGCTGTAGTACTTATAGTAGTGTGCAGTCAGCAAGAAGGAATTGGGATAGTAACTGTGGATTTCCTTCCTTTTCTCCTCCCATTGGCCTAAAATTCAAACTATCCCAGGTACTGCTAGGTCAGGGTATATCTCTCCTAGGTTTGTCCATCCTCTCTTTAGTCCTGTAAAATGTGGTGTCAGCTCTTCAGGGTAGCAACACCTTTTCTATTACTTCATGTTCTCAGTTTTCCCTACCTGAACAGAGCCAGGTTTGATCCCTGCAGTGGTGAAAGCCTTGTGTGAGGAATTGTGGTTTTCCTCCAAAGCCCTGGTGAAAGAGGTGCTGCCTCTTCTTGCTGGGTCAGAATTTTGAATAAAGTAACCCTATGGCCAGCATGTTTCTGAAGGTGCCATCACACAATCAAGAAGGTTGGAAAAGACCTCTGAGATCATCAAGCCTGATCTTTGATCAATCACCACCTTGTCAAACAAACTATGGCACTGAGTGCCATGTCCTGTCTTCTCCTGAACACCTTCAGGGATGAGGACCTTTGGCTGTGGTCCAAAGGAGGTGGTAAAACCATGATGATAAAAATCCTCCTGCAAGACTCTAGATGTTATCTCATTCAGCCTTTAGATGACCCATCCTGGGTAACCAACAATCTCTACATGTATCCAGGTGCAATCAAATCACACCTCACCTTCAGGACTGGCAGGAATTTGGTCTCTGCACAAAAGACAAGCACCTGAGTGAGTCCTACCTGGAGTAGGCAGCCCAGAAGCCCAGTGGCTAGAAAGACGAGATCTTGCCAGTGTGTTCTGCTATCTCAATATGCCTTCAGTCAATCAGTTCCCCCTGAGCCTTCTGTTGAATGCAAACATCCCCACTCCCTCTCAGTCTTGCAGGGAGTTGCACACGGGGAGCTCGGCAGGTCCTGAAGGACTCTGCATTTCAACATGAAAAATTGGTTCTCAGGAAATATTTGTGGGTGTGAGATTTTTCTCTGTGCTTATTCTTCTGCTGAGGGTACTTTGATCTTTCAGGACAGGAAGCCTTACTCTAATAAGCCAAGGTTTGTTCTGCTGAAGAAACATCAAGGAAGGTAAAGACCTCTTGGGTTGTGTAAGAAATGACTAGACATGATCCTAAACTAGTATATATGCAGTGGCTGATCATTTGCCTGGAAGGAATCAACACACACTCATTGTACTCAGAGAAGTGAGCAAAAGCAGGGCATAATCATTGAAGGCAGCAAAACCCAAGTTGTGCATCAGGTTGAATCAATTCAAGGGGAGCTGCAGTGAGAAACTCAGTGTGGGGTTTTTTTAAGTCTGTCTTTGTGTGCAGATTGATGCACTATAAAGTCTTCTCCCATCCTGTGATACTTATAAAATTACTATAGATTTCTTGTAAATCAGCACTAGTAACAGCCATTGCAGTACTGTTTGCCAGCCTTTTTGCATGGTGCTGGGAGTAATCAACCCTGTGTAAAGGTAATGTGCGTGGAATGCAATGTTCCTGTGGGGAATAATTTGTCTTCCCGTATTGCCTTGCCCATACCCTTCAGGTATACTTCCCTTAGCTGTGATTGCTTTGCAAATAAGGATATTTGGTCTCACATAGTTGCTTGAATGCTGCTGTGAATGTGTGCCTGGGGTGGTGGTTCTTTCAGCTTTTAGTCTGAAAGAGTGTTATGGCACCAAGTGAGCCATTGGAATAAGTCCTTGTGGCCCTTACCTACACAGGCAGATGTGAAAAAAAGTTAGAGAATATGAACTGTTTGCACAGGATGTTCTTCTACCTGGCACATGAGGTGTGTAAGGATGTCTGCTTTAGTTTAGAAATGCCTTTGCTGTTGGGGAGAGCTGTTTGCACCCAGGCTTGCTCTGGGACACTTCTGGCAGGTATCCTTGAGAGTAATTTCTGCTGCACAGAGCTCAGCTACCATGCCGAAGACTCTTTGTCCTGGTCTATCCACATCTGGCTCCAGGTGTGCATGGTCTTTGGCTGCAGGAATGTAGAGCACAGCTTCTGTCTGCCACCTCTGTTCTCTGCTCTCTCTGCTTGAGCCTTGAGCAGAGACAGGCCAGTTTCTGGCTGCTCTTTGTCAGTGTGGTGATCAGAGATGCCCAGTGCATGAACAAGGGGAGAAACTGGAAGTCGGTGATGACTCCCAGAAACAATGTGTTTTCCTTCCCATTTCTGAAGGGATGGAACCTGAGGTTGTACCCAAACTGCAGGATATTCCAGAGCTACTCCTCTGCCCAACCTTTTTTCAAGCTTCCTGGAGTTGAACTCTATGGAATAGGATGCTTTGATAACTCTTTCACTTAGCAAAACTGCAGCTTGTGTTAGCCTGTGAATAACAACCCTTATCATAAAGGCAGGAGAAAATCCCAGTCCCTGCTCTGAAGCAATGCTATTAGGGCTGATTATTTGCAATTAATTATGTCCTGGAGTCTTGCTGTACATCCTGTGTTTACCAGAACCCCTTACAAATATTGCTCACCTACTTTTTACACTGCAGCTCAATGCATGCATTGAGCTCTGAAAGCACTAAGTGCATGGAATAAGTTCAGAGGAGACTGGCTCACATTTCAAGGTAAGGAAATATAGGTTCTGCTCGTCAGTGTTAATGCCTCAAGGGGTCTTAAAACTCTTCCCTTGGGTTTACGGAACTTTACTGTTCTATATTCTCAGTATCCATCCTGCACATACAATATTTAGACCTTCCTGCAAGGATGCCCAGCTCTGTCAGTGTATTTGGGCATTCTCTCTCTTGGGAAGATCTATTTTGCATGAAAAAATTAAATTAACCTGGAAATGCATAATGAAAACTGTGGAAATGGACAACGGGAGCCAGTGACAATTTTGTAGTTTTTATATTTTTTACTTTATATTCACATGAATTGATATATTCACATGTATTTATACATTCACATATATATTTACATATACATATGTTTTCAATGAAATCCTGAAAATGCACTCATTCCCAAAAGCCATTTAAATGCTTCCTGTCAGAAGCTGGAAAGGCATCTCTATACTAATTTAGCAGGGATGGGATAGCTGTCTCCCACATGTTAAATCAAAATACTTTATCAATGGAATTGTTTTGTCTTTAGTAAGAAACATAATCTTCCAGGACTTCTGCTTTGAACAGGGTTATAAGTTTTCAGTGAAATATCTTCATTTCTTCACAATAGGGAAACTCCACTTGGGATTTTCCTGGTGCACGGGGCTGTACCAAAGCAGTGTTGCACATAGACACCAAGGGGTCAGGACAGTGTGGGCAGAGGGTTTCAGCATGGCAACTTAGGGCATTTGTCATCTGAAAAGCAGAAGCCCTCCACCAAACCAAAATATCATAGCAGGCTGCTATTAAACATTCCAACCACTGGCAAACTCATCAAAGCAGTGCTGAGGTATTCTGGCCTGTGCGTACACACTGTGTATCTGTTGTGTATCTCCTTAGTTGTATTAAAGATTGATTGAGCTACACCAGCCTATCTCAACAGTCATCTGACTTGGTGCACTCTAAAACCAATATAAGCCTGTAAACCTATTTAACCTTCCCATCTGGGAATGCATTTCATTGAAAATGGCAGCCTGATGTTCATTAAAATTAAAGACAGAAAATAATATCAGATAATGCAGTGCTTTTCCCTTGTCAACACAGGGCTGGCACCTTCTTGATGTTCCAGTTTGACCCTTTGTGTTGTTTTGAGAAGATGTAATTCATTTTCATGTTATTTGGGATATTTCCTCTGATTGTTCACTAATATTGTACATCATCTTCATCCAGTCTGTCTTTCTTCATTCAGATATTTTTGTGAGGACAGAATATCAAAATAGGAGAGTTTTATAGCCATTGGCTTCTCATTTAGCATGTAACAATAATCAGTATGGGACATTGGGCTTGCTGTAAGACAAAGAAGAAGAAAGGAGGTGCAGCTGTCAAGGTACAAACAAATTTCTTGCATGAGGAGCATCACTGTGGCTGTTTGAGTCTAAAATAACAACAATAATGCTATTTTTGTAGATATTATACACTGGTTACATCTATAGAGGTATGTTTCCAGGGTAGTTTGTATTGATTTGTTGGATCAATAGCTACAGGATTTTTCAACCTAGTACAAGTCTGACTTACCTCAAGTTCTGGAACTAGGCTGATTTCCCTTGAAAAGTAAGAGCTGGAAATGAGTAGCAGTGTTTAAAATACTGAATGTGGAAGATAGTGCTCATAAAGCTATAGCCTCAGGACTAGAGCAGTTGCACATTCAGAAAGGCAATACTTCAATATTAACATATATACACCCTTTACAGAACATCAGGATTAGCATAATGGACCAAATGTGTGCTGGGTGTTCATCTGTCTGAGGTCACTGTTGTACCAGCAATGCTGATGATGTACAATATAAAAGAAAGAGTGTTCTGTTTCTTTTTCTTTGTGGAGACTTGTTGCTAAGCAATTGGGAAAACAGTGAGGCAAAAGATATGAAAGCATAATTCACTTTGTAAACCATCAAAATCTTTACAATTTTGGAAGAAACCGCAGCAATAATACATAACATCAGAAAGGAGAAGCTCTACAGAACATCAATAGAACATTATTCAGGCTTTTTTTTTTTTTTAAAGAGTGCCAGAAGATTGATGACTTGATGCTGATGTAGAATTGAGTTACTATCACTGATATCAATCATTTTCCTACCATGGTTCACAGAACCTGAAACCACAATGAAGTTACAGAGGAATGCACACGCATACACAGTGCAGATATATTTCACAGTGTAACTTTATCATATCCAAACTGGTGATAAAGTTTTACCATTTGCAGGTGGGGAAATTTTCTTCACGTTAATACAACTTTGTGCAGTTGGTGCTTTACAGATAGTTTTGCTTTGTTTTGTTTGGGTTTTCAGGAGTGCCAGTAGACACCTATGTTGCAGTGGCTTTTGCTATGAGTTAGTACAGGAATCACTGATTTCTCCAGGAGAGCAGAAAATTTTCTAATCCTAGCAGTAGCAATTTCTTGTTTACCACTTTTCCAAATGGTATTGACTCCATGGTTGGACATTTCCAGCTCAGCACCTACTGGGATGTTCTGAAGCCTTATTCCCTGTATCAATCCTTGTCTGATTGAACTGGTGCTGCCCTTTAGAAATCGATGGAATTAAGTAATTTTACATTGCCCGAGGAACTGTTCTAAAGTAGAAATACTTCCTTTTCTGTCAGCTCTACTGGCATTTTCATCTAGCTTGGAGATGAGTTTGAAGACTGCATTATACTTTTATGTTTTAAATCAGCTGTCAATACATTAAGAAAGGGTGGTATAATCTGGTCTCCTGTTATGTTTCTAAAACAGATCCAGTCTTTTCTTTGAAACTCACAAATTTGGGAGCCCACATGTGCTCAGTGATCCTGGGTACTTTCTGAGACAGTGCTCAAACCAGCTTCATGTGTTTTACACAGATGTGGGAAGGACATATCTGGGCATGGGAAACTTTGCACAGAAACTTTATTTCTGCCTATGTTTGCTGTAATTCATTACAAATTATTCTTATTCAACAAATTTAGGGGAGAAAACCCTAATATTCCTCTTTAAGTGTGGACTCTGGCATCCTCATCTGAGCCAGCTCATGCTGCTGCTGCTGCCTTCTCTTTTGCCCTCTTCATCTGGTTTGCTCCTGCCATCTGATACGTCTGGGTGGGATGGGTGGGATGCTGGATTTTTCCAAGCTGTGTCCCCACGTGCTCTCCTGGCAATGTCAGGAGAGCCTTTGCCTTCACCAGACAGGAGGCCTGCAAATACGATTTTAAATCCTCAGATGAGTGACAACTTTTAATGTCTGCCAGGAACAATGGGACCTTTGGTGTTAAGCCTTTAATGAAAGGTTTGAAATTAATTTCTAACAGGTTCCTATGTAGCCTTATGATCCTTTGAAATCAATGGCCCAGATCCTGTTGATTACAGTGAATCCAGACTTTGTCCCAAGGTGTTTGTGCTGTATTCACATCCTCAGAAATGCTCAGGGTGTGACAGTGTCTGTCCATTTGATGAAGAGCCTTCCAAGTTCACAGAGACAGAAAAAAAAATACTGTGGGTTTTGGCCATCTACAGACATTATGAAGGTTTGAAGTTTCACTTTGGTTTTTCTATCTTCATTAAACAGCAGCAATTCAGATTTTATTTTCCATGCATTTCTGGTAATATAAAGAGTTTGTTTGGTACATAGATGAACTCATCCATGACAAATTACATGGAAACTATGGAAACACTCTGCTTAATGGAGTACAAGGTCAGGCTGTCTCCTACTAAAAAATTAATCATTCCTCTGCTTTTTTTTCACAATGTTTCTTGGGAAGTGGGGAAAAGAGTTCAGATTAGTAGAACGTGGGAAGACTGAATAGTGGAATTGATTAGACCTCATTGAATTAATCATTGAGAACAAGTTACCTCACAAATTTAATTTTTCCCTTTTTTGACTGCTTTCCTTTATGGGATAGGAAGTGTTTATTCCTGCAAGGATTGATCAAATTGTTTATCTGAATACATTCCCATTTCTGGAATACTGATGTCACTCACAGATGTGCCCTTATGTCCCCCGGGACTTAAGATGGAGCCTTTAGTATTGAAAAATTAACAGCCCAAATGAGGGGATGGGGTGGCTCTGTGGATGATTCAGGAGTCCTGGGCAGGGCTGGGATCCTTGAGCATCTCTTGCTCTTCAGTGGTTTTGCTGGTGGTGGCTCAAACAGACCACTCTTCCATAGAATGCCAAAATATTTTCAGGACATGAGACATAGATACAATCAGTTCCACTCAGTCTGACTGTGGGAAGGTTGGTTCTGCACTGGGTGCTTGGATTCATCCCTAAATTAAACTTTATATTTGCCTTTGTGACAACAATTATCTCCTCTTTTCCACATAGATCTTCTGTCCAAGACAGGTTTGTCTAGAACTGTGAGTGCTCAGAAGAGAAAAGATAACTTTTCATGGACTTTATCTTAGATTTATTTGGGGTTTGAAAATTTGATAAGATTTCCCGTTATTCCCCCTCCCCCCCTTCAGTATTTTCAGAATGTGATAAAAATAGAACCATTCTTTTAAAACTGAGATAATTCAAATGTTTTTTATTCAATTTAATGTGTTGGAAAAAAACCCTGTACATTTAGACTCACACCATACAAAATCAGTACTGAGGAGAGGTTGCACATCTGCCACCTGTATCTCTCTTGCTTAGTCTTTCTCTTGAGCTGAATGTGATACAGTCAGATCTGTTTAAAAGAATGAATCCTGAATTCCAAGTGGAGAAGAGTTTTATGGATTTCAGCAACAGCACCCTGCCTGTGTCAGAAACCTGATGTATGAGGAGCTTGGCTGTGAACCACAAATTCTCAGGATGTTGAACCTCCACCTTTCCCATCCTCCCCATCCATTTGTCCAGAGGAGGAGAAATAAAATCTGTATTTTTCTGGCTACACTTCCATTCTGAAAATTTCCCCAAAACCCTGTTGTTGTCTTCTACCTTTCTAGCTTTCTTGATGACTTTCAAGTGTTCTTTCTGTAAAAAGTGAAGTATCTGCTTCAAGTTCTTCTAAAACTTGACAGCTTTTAGTTTTGCTTTTTTTCACCAGGTAGGAAAGACTCACACAAACCCAGCTGAGACCTCTGGTTCAGCCAGGCTCATCTCACAACACCACAAACCTGCTAACCAAGACTTGTCATTTTTGGATAGTGCTGAGTGTCCTGCAGCTCAGCGATGTTTTGTTGTTTCGCCTGATACCGAATTCTCAGTTTCCCATTAGAACACTGACATGCAGTTTAGTGTTTTGAACAGTCACAGAAAAGGCCAATTTCTTTATCAATTATTGCTGTGAATTTACTTTCTTCTTCAAGCTGCTCTTGTTCCCACATGGTCCATAGTTCTGCTTTCCTCAGTTTTATTTTATAGCTGGTATTCTCTGAGTGCTGCCTGGCTGGAGGTCCTTCCTTAGCATTTATCTAGGCTGGTATGAACTAGGAATACACATCTATTTTCATGAGCATCCGCACTACTCTGCAAGGCCAGAAAACTTGCAAAGATTTGATTTCTGCTAACTTTCCGATTTAGGGTTATAGACACAGGCACACCTGAAGCTTTTCTCTCTGGAGCTGCTCATATGGGGATGAATGATGCATGCAGGGAAAGGAAAACTTAAAACTGGGAAGGAATCTTGGATTGCCTTTCATATTCCTATGATTAGACCCTCTGGCTTGTATACTTAGAAGGAGCATGAATCACTCACTTGAAGCTTTTCTGTAGCTGAAATCAACTTCCCTGCAGGTTGATTCAATATTGCCATAGCCTTGTCAGCTTCCCCAGGGTGAGGTTCACCCACCTTTTCTTCAAGGAAAATAAGCTCATATTGAGCTTATCATTAATAACTTCCCTAGGTGTGGGGATGTGTCCACATTTACTTCACTCCCAAACTTAAACCAGAAGTATTTCTGAAGCGCAGCACAAACTTGTTCTCCTTCTGCCACCCCCTTTACCTCCACCTCAGCAACCTTCTTCTCCAGGCAGATGGTTCCCACCCCCTCCTAGCTCCCCTTGACACCCTGCCAACACCCTGCCCAACCACCCTTGTCATCTGTCTCTTGTCTCCAACCCAGTTCCCTCAGATATGACAGACTACAGTCTCCTCTTTTTCCCTAAAAAGAAACACTGCACCAGCACACCAGTACCCAGGAAACCTGGTCAAACAAATGGGGATTAGAGAAGAGGAGTAAGGCTTCCTTACGGAAGGTTTTTAACTTTTCAGCCAATAAAACGGACAAATTTTAGGCTATTTATTTCTTCCTGTCCAAAAAGCAAAAAAAAAAAAACAAAAAAAAAAAAAAAACACCATAATTCACCC